>JAVDPK010002989.1:454407-486022 GCA_034780415.1 Cichlasoma orientale
GGGGGGGGGGCTGTGGCTGAAAACAGGCACGGGATGTTAGCCTGTGAAAGCACAGTAGCTCAGCTCCCTGCAGAGTTCAGCCTCAGAGGACGTTTGTGCCAGAAACTGTGAGCTCTGTCATGCACTGAAATTATGGCTGTAGGGGGTCAGTCACTGCTATGTGACCGAGTGTTTCGGCCGAGGTTATGCCTTGACTTTATCAGTGTGTGCATTGTGTGTTGGTTCTGGTGACAATGGGGAACCTAATCCCTCACCCGTAGAGATGCCGGGATGCCGAGGAGCCTCTGGGGCTGTAGGAAGGAACAGTAAACAACCAATCAATAGTCACAGTGGACTGATCACCGTCTGTCTTTAATCACTGGTTTTAGATCAGCTCGCACTTTCAGAGGTTTATGGTATAGCAGATAATCCTAATAGATTTTTCTGATTCATTATTTCTTCCTATAATTCCTCCATAAACTAATTCACGATTGTTTTGGTTTTTTTTGCCAGACAGAATAAAACTGTTGAAACTAATGAATGTTTGCTCAATCAGTTAATTGATATTAATTGGAATAACACTTAATAAACAGTCTATTATATTCAAATCACTAGTATTTTTGTGCCACATTTTACTGATATTAACTTACTCATCTCTTTAAAATGTAACTTAAATACCACCAAATTTTGGTCCAATTTTTATTTATAACATCTTGACTTTTATTCTGACATTGGATGTTATATTATTATGCAATTCCTCAATGCTATGAGAGTTTAAGGCAGACCAAGAAACCAAACCAAGTTCTTGCTCGCCACTATTGCCAAGTGCTGGGTTCTGTAATGTTCTAGGGTCTTTATCTTACAATTTAAAATGCTTCGAACTGACTGTTGTGAACTGGCGCTTTTCTTTTCACTTAAACAGTGCAGCACTAACAAGCTCTATAGTACAATGCCATCACAACATGGTTTCTTTTTTCATGTTTGCCATATGAACCATCAACAGGTGTGATAACGTTTCACTAGCTTAATCTGATCCTTATGAATGTAGCCATGTTTAAGATCAATGTTCAAACTCGAGCCGCCATATTTGGAGGAAGACAAATGCTGAGTATGATGCAAAGAACACCATCCGCACAGTCAAGCACAGAGGTGGAAACATTATGCTTTGGGGCTGTTTTTCTGCTAAGGGTACAGGACGGCATCATTGTATTGAGGGGCCAATGGATGGAGCCGTGTACCTTTTTTTTTTTTTTTTTAACTCAATGACATGCAAATCAACTTATAGCTTTTATGTAATGTGTCTTTTTTGGGTTTTTGGGTGATATTCTATCTTTCTCCATTAAAATGAAAACACCATAAAAATGATCCCTAACATCATCTATCCATGAATCTTCTCTGTGAGCTTCTTCTCCTGGCAGCTCCATATTCAACATCCCTTGTCCAATATATTGAGTATCCCTCCTCTGTGCAGGCCTGAACCATCTCAACCTTGCAGCCATAACTTTGTCTCTAAACTGCGTGCCCTGAGCCGTCTCTCTGACATACTCTTTTCTAACCTTGCCCATCCTGGTCACGCTCACATTTCTTCTCTCCATCATAAGGGCCAGCTCTTTCTCTTTACCAGACACAGTCTTTACATTTAAAGTCCTTATGCTCACCCCCACACACCTTCCCCCTCTCTTTTTCCTTTGTCTTTGTCCAACAGTAGAGCTGTTTCCACCTGCACCCTGTTGGCCAACAGCACTGGAGCCGATAGTTATTAACCCAGGCCCTGACCAATCCGGTATGGAAATCTCATTCCTGATGAGCCGCATGCTTGACATGGCTTTATGCCAGGTGCACTTCCTGATGCAACCCTCCACATTGGGACTAGCACATTAGTACATTAGCTTGCACCCCCCCCCTCCTCCCCTGCCTAGGTTAGTCACTGTTAATAAGGTAACCTGCTAGAAAAGGGGGCTTGAAGGGAGCTGAAGGAGGTAAACTCAAAATAAGGTCAATGAGGATTTGAGTTAAATAGGTCAATCTGTGTCCCTCTTAAGTGAACGCCAAAAGCTTCTTCCTCACAGTGTGAACCTACTAATCAATCTCACATACCAGCCAATAAATGTCATACCTGGCACCAGGTTCTGATCCTGGTTTTAGACCTACGGTGACTAAAATGTAATTAGGGAAAACAAGACTACAGCTACCGCGACCCTAAACAGGATAAGCGGAAGCAAATGGATGGATGGATGGATGGAAGACTACAGCTAAAGCCGATAATCTGCTTCTTCCTTGCATCCAATGTCCTGCTTTTGAAACAGAACTCTAGAAATAGCAAAGTGCAATGAAATACTACACAGCTGAATGAGCCCTCCTCGACTGAGGGGACAGAAATTCCTCAGCACTGTCAGAAAAACAAGAGGCCGCCTTTACCACATAAGAGAACTCGCATACACTCTCATCACTAAGAAACGCCACTGAAGCCCATTTCGCCATGCAATAAAAAGGGGACACAGGCTGATATTTGAGTTTAACTGCTGCCATTCAGGCTCCAATGAGGCCCGTCTAGCTTGTAGTGCGGATGGGGAGAAAACTCTCAGGGTTTTTGAAAAGAGCCACTGCAGTTGGAGAATTACTTAATCTGGCAGTGAAAGGATAGAGAGACTGGCCTTTTAACAGCTACATACCACTCTAATAGCGGCGGCAGTAGATGAATCGATTAAGAACACAACTATCAAAGCACTTAGAGATCCTGCACTTTTACTGCCTGCATGTAATGCAATTTGAGGACTATGAAGGCAGATGTCACACACAGCAGTCCAGTTTTGTGCAGAGTATAACGCAAAAATTTAACCGCAATATACTTTATCATTATATTTATTAGTCTGCTAATTACTTTTTTGATTATTAAATTAATTTTTTGGGCTATAAAACACCCTAATACTGAAAAAAACTCACTGATTACCAGAATAACTGCAGATTACTGTTTGGTTGATAAATCATTGCAAGCATGTAAAAATTCACAACAGGGCTTATTTATGCTTTGGCATTATCAAAAGTATTTTTAGCATATAAAGTATTTATTACATTTAATGAAATAAATCAAGCATAGTGTTACTTCAGACAGGAATTACGTCAAGAGCCACCAAAATCCTGAGATCAGCTGATCTCAGTTGATACTCGTTTACTTATCTAACTGGCTAAATTAAATATGGTGCGCTGCTTAAGCTGTTTCAGCCTGTCCACATTTGCTGTGCGTCTGCAAGCCACTTTGCACCCCAGCTCCTCCTTTTCATGCTGTGTAAGTGACTCAATGTCACATCTGTTGTTACTGATACCTGTTCTATTCTGTGCTTGGGGCTTGCTGCTGCTCGTATGTAAACTGCCTTGTCGGATGTAAATTGACATCATCCTTTGTTCCCATTGGTAGTTGCTTCAGTTACTCTCCTCGAAGCAGAGGAAAGTTTAACTCAGGACCCACCCACTTTGTGTAGCCAGCAGTTATTTCACCCGGCATCACTTTAAGTCACCAAATGTTATTGACTTTCTATGGAGTCTGGTTGCCATATGGCTGTTAATCACTTCCTGTGTGGACACTGCAATAGTTTGCCCATCATCATTTTTAACTGTGAGTGTTGGCCACGATATCCTATATATATCCTTTGCTCTGCAGCAGTGCAAATACTTATATTTCACTTAAATTATGTGTAATTATGCCTTAAATTACACTGAAATATCAATTTGCTCTCATTTTTGAGCTCAGGTTTAAAATTAGCTTCCTGGCATAAATCTAGATTTTGAAACAAAAACTTTCTTCAAGACAGAGTCGCATCAGGTCCCGTCAAACGGCTCTCTCTCCAAAGGCCTTCTAAAGGGAATTTTCTTACATAATTCTCTGCTTGCTAAACTTGTATTATTGGGGCCTCCTCTAGGGAAGTTGCTGTCTCTCAGCCTTGGCTTTACTGGACTAATGAAAGAATCAGATACAGAACATACATAAATTCCCGGGCAAAACAAACAAACAAACAAATGTGATATTTCAAGGCCCAGTGTCACATTATCAGATAGCCAGTCATCTGTGTAATGAATACTTCTACTTTTGGTACTTAAAATACATATTGCTGATAATACTTGTACTTTTTATCTTAAAGATCCTTTCACAGTACAAATATCTAAAGTCACAGAGTACAATGCACATTTATGATGAAGTGAATGATACAGGGAGTTTAAAATACTTCAGAAAACGCCCTCCAGTGTTTCACGTCTTGATTAAACCAGCTCCTCCGTGGAGGATCATGGACAGACAAACATGCAATTTCACCAGTATTTTAAAAATAAGCGTCTCTGCTAAGATGAAAAATAATGGCCATGAGAGGTTTGAAAACAAGCTTCTAAAGGGACAGAAGAGGATCTTTGCCTCCCCGTCTTTCCCCCATTTAAAAGCATTTGTTTGAGTGGTGTCTGTTCCCGATGTGCTCGGCAAAAGTCATTTGTTTAGCCTCTGAGGACCATCAGCAAGCCAGCCAGAGCTTCTTCTCTCCAAATCCATTTGTTCCCACCCCAGAGATACTGCATGGTCTCCACAGAGATCCTTGCAGAGCAGCGTTGCTGCTGCTAATGAGCTCAGGAATCCCATAAAGGCATAAATAAAATCAAATGAAAGCTTTTAGTGTTTGCTTACATGTTGATCTGATTGTAGTCGATCAAATCTTGTTTTCCAAGATATGATTATTGTATATGCTCTAAATCATGTACACGAAAGGACTTGTTTGACACTTTGGGACATTGAGAGCTGAGAGCTGGATAAAAAGATCAATGTGTGTGTGTGTGTATGTCAAATATGAAGCTGAAACCAGGACACGGGCAGCCTAGCTTAGCACTGAGACTGGATAAAGTTTACCTGTCAAAGGCTAACACAAGAGTATTGAATTCTAAAGGTGGTCTCATCTGTTTAATCTGTACAAAAAAAGTAAGTTATAATTTAACTGGGTGGGCATTTGCTTGAATTGAAATGCTTCACATAGTTTTTTGACCTGGTATAATAACCAGGCTGGCTATTTCCCTCTGCTTTTTAATTTGATATTAAACAATGTGTTTATAGATTGGGATCAAATTTCTTATCTAACTCTAAAAAAAATATATAAAAAATAGGGATTTAATTATTACATCCTATTAAATAGTCTAAGGTTTAGCATAAAAACTGGAAATTATACTTTTGTGAAGTAAGTGCCCGGCTATTTCTTGGTTAGCTGACAGCGACAGAAGACTGCATATTTCTTCACATAGCTCCCAATCCATTAAATAGCTACGAGAAAGTTTTTTGACTGAAAACTATAAACTGCTAAAGTGCCTTTGGATTTGTCTTGAAACACTTAAATAAAACTTTAAAATATTAACATTGTGTCTTTGATCACATTGAGCTACACTGACCAAAAACGGCCAAGAAAAATGTCGATGTGGAAACAGGCGTCAGCTGGGATCTCTATGGGAACAAATGGATTAAGAAGCACCTCTGAGTGGATAAAGTTAACTCGGAGTAACTTGAATGTTTCTTCTGCTCCAGTGGGACTATGCTTGTGCAACTCCAGCTGTTTCTACATTTTGTTTCCCTTTAATGTCACCATTTCCCTCCGCTGAAACGGTACACACCATCTCCTGAGATTACTGTCTCTACCTCTGCAGAAAAAAAGGACTCACAACACATAATACACCATATGCATTAATATATAACCAAGACACCTTGGTTATTTTTTTTTCTATAAAATAACTGAATCTTTGTGGCAGCATGTGCCATGGAGGGTGGTCGAAGAACAGCAATAATTCTAGTAAGTAAAAGTACTTCCATTATTAAATTTTATTTTATTTTATTTTTTTTAACAATGGGCAAATTGTTACAGAGAATTGCATGTAAGGTATACACGCAATCTAAACTAAGGCATCAAATAAAATGGCTTTTGCTGTGTCTTCTTGGAAGGCTTTCTTACATTAAGAAAAAGCAAAAAGTGTTGTGACAGTATTGTATTCGTGTGTGTCTAGTGAATGGGTGAGTCTGTGTGTAAGCCTTTAAAGGAGTATGTGGTGACTGCAATGAAGAAAAGCGAGCATGTCAGCATTCTCAGAGCTGAGGTTTGCTCTGTGCTTTGATGCAACATTTTTTGCTTCAGAAAACAGACGTTCTGATAGTGTAGATGTCAGTAATTAACGTTAATAAGAATTCAGTGTCCAACTTAACAGCCCCAGGTAGTGGCTCAGAGTTTTACTGGCCCATGTATATTTTTAATAGCTTGCAGGGAGGAAAAAAAGATTAATATTTTTTAGATTTTAATGTAATAATAAAATTTAATTTATATAATAATTAATTTATGTTTATATTAATCTTAATCTGCAAAATAATGTTACAAAGGCTTGAAATAAATATGGTCTCATACACCCCATGCCCCCCCCCCCTTTAGACTCACCCTCTGATTGCTGCGGGTATCACTGCGATAGGACAGCTGCCATCAGCCTTCAGAAAGCTGCCCGATTTAAACATCGTATCAGACTAAGTTAACAATTCATCTGCATATTTTAACTTCTGTAGATTTAATCCAGATTTGTCGCTGTGTAAAACAAACAGCATTGGATGGGAGCAGCTACAAAGTTCTTGTTTCATCACACCGGCGCTTTTTGAACAGGTGGTTTGATGAAGGGCTCCTGACAGCCTTTTCCTAGAAAAGCGCTGCTGTTTTGGATGCTAGAAAAACGTTTTCTCTTTATTTCACTCCACCTGAGCTCACTGTCTCCGTATTGGCTCCACCTCCCTGCTCTTTCTTGTGTGTGTGGAGACAGACTCCATATTAATCTATGATGGCATCATCTTATCATCTGTTGTATCGTTAGTCTTTTTGTTGAGAAAACTGGAGTGTGCATGGACTTTTTGTTCACACACACACACTCCTAGATACATTTTTATTGCAGGTCTGGTTTTTTTTGGGGGGGGGAGGGTGTTTTTAGTTGTGGTTGAAGCACTCAAGCTTACATGGTGACAACTGAGTTTAATGTAAATGTAAAAATGTAAACGAAGCATCAAAGCAAAAAATAAATAAATAAATTGTGTCAAGGAATTTTCATAATCAAGTTGTTCGAGTTACTCGAATTGTTCCAACCGCGGGTCACCAGGGAAATGTGTGTATTCCGTGACTAGTTGGCAAGTGGTTGCTTGAGGTTGCTGGCAGTTGCTTGCATGAAAATGTGACAAAGAGGTATACACTGCTAAACCAAAAACCTCCTTGTGATTGCATTGGCCATTAGCAGGTTGCAACAGTCACAGTAGTTTTTAAAATGGAAGATACCAACCTGTTTGCAAACACAAAGGATTCACCAAGTGGTAGTGAAACTTTGACAAATGCGATGCTAACTGGAAATGAAGAACATTCGCCTTCAAACTGAAAGTTGCGTCTTTTGAAATGTGGTGGTTGCAGCAATAGAGCAAATTTTTTCTTTGAAGTCTAATGCTCTCAGTTTCCAGTTTGTATCACACTTTTTTCACTACAGCTCATAGAGAAAATGTTGAGTGTTTGCATCTTCCATGCAAACTACGGGTTTTTGGTACTGCTACCAATTGAACCTCCATTAACACCAACTTGTTGGGGAATATTTTTTTTTTTTCTAGCAATTGGAGGTTGCCGGGGGGGTCGCCAAACAGTCTCTAGCCCTGTGTGACTGAGGCCAAGCTATCTTCATGTAAGACCATTAGACTTAATGACAGCTAAGAATAAAAAACTGAAACATTTGGTGGTTTCTTATGTCCGGGAATGTCCCTGCTTTCAAATATTGTTGCTACTCTATAATAGTGACTAAATTAGCATTACTTCTGTTTATAAATAAAGTACTATTATCAGGTGCTCCCCACTCATTCTATGACCAGCTGAAACATCCAGACCAAATATACAATTATCCCTCACATTTCTCACTCAAATTAAGTTAAAAAATATATATATTTTTCCAAAGCATCATTAATAAACCATCTCATACAAAAATTATCCTCCCATAACAAATATATCTCAGCTTAACTGAACACATTAAAAACAGCTTGGATTACTGTTGCCTCCTGGTTTATAATAAGAACAATATAAGCATTACCTTGTTCTCGTGTATCTGCTCATCTATGATGTTATTGTGCATTTCAAAAGCTTGTCTGTATTCTTCTAAGTGGTGTTTGTTCACAGGCACAGTGCAACAATCCAGGGTCATATCTTTTTATAAGTGACAGAATCAGAGGATGATGATGATGATGAGGTGTAAAGGCTCAGAGGCACACCACTGAAGAAGAGGATATGGCATCAACTGTCTCTTTTTCAAACGCATACAATGATTGCTCTGGTCTCATAATAAAATTCAATATACAAAAGCATTCAAAAATCAATTAATACACTTGAAAGGAGCTGTATTAATTGGACATGGAGTACATTTTTATTGTGGAGATAATGTAGCTGATGACATAGGCGAGATATCAGTGCTAACAGCAATGGAGCTGGGCGGAAGGGGAAATCGTACTTTGGCATATATAGATCAGTCCTTCCCAATAAGAAGCCCCAAAGGACTGTGGAAGAATAGCAACCATTATGGTGGTAGCTAATAAGCGAATATGCAAATAAATACATTTTCAGTATTAGAATTAATATAAACTAATAGCTTCCTATTCTGGAGATTATTTTTAAAATGCTATCATTTTGTTGAGTAATATCTCAAGAATATTCTTGAAAAAGCAGACATGTTAAACCACCAGTAACGACGCCTTCTACTCTGTAGAGTAATAATGCAACGTGTAGGTGGTGCTAAGTTTGAACTAAACCTAAAGTGTGACCGGGGGGGATGGCAAAAAAACCTCAAGGTATACATGCAATCTGTCCAGTCTGCAGGATTCTGCAGCACCAGCAAACAAGGTTCTCTCTTCAGGAAGCACTGTGACCTCTGCACTGACACCAGTCGCTTCCTTGAGGTTACAAAAAGCCTGACAACAGCAATATAAGGTGTGTGTATGTATGGCAGCAAGTTTAAAATATATCTGGGATTAGTCACATGTGACACGGGTGTTTCTTTTAGAATGTATCCGTCTGGGACTTCTTGAATTTTCGAAACATTTGCATCCTAGCAAGCCAAAAGAACGTGCTGAAGCAGCGTCACATGAATGACATAAGTAACTAAACCAAACCAAACCAAACGTGGCTGCGCCAACCCTTTCCAGTAAGCGTATTTTCATATCTCACTTTTCACACACTATGTTTGCATACATTTATACCAAAGCAAACCCAAAGACATCAAAAAGAGAGAACTAAAAGGGCACAGTTCCCTTATACTGTGTGTTCAAGTAACTGATGAGTCAGAGTTTCTGAATCGTTATGACCGTTCTGGTTTTAAAACGCTGTTCAGCTGATGCAGATGTTGTCCTCTGGTTTTGCTTGAACGTTCATAGTCGGAAAAATGAAAAACGAAGAAACCACACACGCAAAAACCCACCAAGAATCACTCAACATTCAGCTCGATGTGCTGTACTAGATCCGTTCTACAATTTAGAAATTTCATTATTATTTGATTATTACCTTTTTGTTTTACTTTTGTTTTGTGGGTTGAGTTTAGAAGAGCAGTATTGGTCTTTAAATATCGAGCTGTTGGACTACTGCTGGTTAAATGAGCTCTTTAATAATTTTGTTAAAAGCTACACCCTTATTTTTTTTTTCAGCCAAATAACCTCTTGAAAAATGAAATATGCAGGGTTTGTCCTAGCTCAAAATGGGCCTTTGGTGGGCTCCCTATTCTTATAAGCATAGTTGGTCAAATTCAAGTTGAAATCTTATCCTACTAAAATTGGGCATTTTCTATCATTTCTTTTCATTTGGGAGACAAAAATGTACTTTATATAAATAAATGAATGCCTACTTCAAAAAATGATGAAAACTAAAATCACCAAAAAGCAAAACAAAACAAAAAACTACTGGTATGTTCGCATATTGTATATAAACTATGTGTACAGTGTCGAGTTGAATCTTTCAAGCGTTAATTTTTCCTATTGGATTTTCTGCTTTCTGCTTTAATGTAAGGATACATTGTTGCATTTGTCCTTTGTCGTGTCTTGTTGAGCTGTGTGCATTTTAAAGCCAGTCAAAGAACAGGAATCGCAAACTAGCAAAGGCTCCAAAAGCAGCGGTTTGCGACACTGGTTCATGCTCTACTTGTTCCTATATAAATAAATCATCAACACTCAAATCAAAACCCGGTTGAATGCAACGTGTGTGTTGAACAGCTAGCCTAACATCATGCCCTGGGCTTGCCTTTGTCTCAGACCGACTGTTTAACTGTCACAGCGTGACGTCACAAACGGCATGCCTCCAGGAGGAAAAGAATGCTTTCCTACAGCGTCACAGCGGAGGAGGGGCCCCTGGCTGTCAAAACAGGATGCGGGTCACACCTTATCATGGCAGCGCATCAAACCAGAGTTACACACCCTACGCCTCATTTCTATTTGGGCTAAACACACAATATGGCTTGCTCAACATTTCTGGAGCAGGAATATGTGTACTTAAAGATCAGGTGTGACTGGACTGGAAAATAAACAACACTATATCCACACTGAGCTGCTGTCCAACTGATCAGTCTGCAGGTATTTTTGTTTCTGTTGTCTCACCGTCTCCGTGCATCTGTCGGAACACCTGCTCTTTTCTATTCGACATCTCAGTCACCAGCTGGAGCAGCCTTCCTGCTCACTGACTGCTTAAACCTGCACTAACTCACCGTCCTTCATCACGCTGAAGCTAAAGAAAAAAAAATAAAGTGCTTTATATGTAAATGTTTTCATTTACAGTTCTACTCTTTTACTTCACTGCTACATGTTCGCTTAGCAGCTACAGTTTGTTTCCAATTAACCGTTTAACCGACTCAGCGTCCGCGCGTTTTGGCAATCGATCAGAGATTCCAGGAGATTCCAGGAGCCAGGCGTGGAGCCAATTATTTAATAATATTTCACAAAAAGCTAGGGATGGAACACTTGCGAATATTATTTTTGTGAGTTTATTTTTCTCAAGTAAAAGAAATCTTTCCAGAGCACAACTGACATGACACAACAGTTCAATATCAGCCACTGGCATCGGAAAATGTTGATATTCCGGTATTAGTCAACAGTATATTGGCCAATACTGATATTCAAGCCGATGTATTGGCGCATCCCAACAGAAAGTCAAACAAACTGCAGGAACCCAAAAGGAATGAACTAGAAAACGATGCATTGCATAGTTGGAAATAGTTCCACCCACAGCTGCTGCAACAGTAAATTCAATTTATTTACTGTAAGGTAAAGACTCTAAAACATTACAGCTGGAAACCCCTTTGAATAAGCACTTGGAGACAGTGAGGAGGCAAAAATAAATCTTGCAGAGCCAAAGAAGCACAAACAGTTCATTTTCCACAACCAATCAGTATTAATGGTCGAATTTTTCTTCAGTACTCTGAGTGCATTTTGGTGATAATACTTCTGTGCATTTACTTTAGTAGGAGTTTGAACACTTGAAACTTCCTCCAGCGTGCAGTTGCAAACATTCAAGTGATCAGCTCCGTCCCTGCCCTGCCGCCGCTCCCTACTTTAAACTGCATTAAAGCCCAGTCGATGCGGTTTTCAAGTGCATCCCGTTTCCACTGCAAGTACTGACATTACTCATCTTTAACAGATGAAAACAATGACTCAACTTGTAGGCGCATGCCAGGCATACCCCGTTTGTACAGTAACATACTGGATGACTTAGTGGGTGTTGTGAGAACTTGTTATCTCTGCTATGAGCATGCATAGAGCCATTAAAGCAACTCAGGTTCATTTAAACTAAATTATTAGGGCTTCATCACATTGCTATCAGTTAAAGGCGGACTCCAGAGTTTTTACACATTAAATATCAGAGTCTACTCATTATGTAGAACACCACATAAACTGTGAAAATAACACCCAGTGACTCCTTTATGGTTCTCATATTGGACAGAAAACCTGCAGTACAAACTGCTGGTCTAGAGTTTGATGGTCTAACAGCAGGAAAGAATTATAATGCAATATTAGGACATGGATGGGCAAAAGTTTAAAAATACAAAAAAAAAAAGAAAGAAAAGAAAGAAAAGAAATGCAGCTTAAATTAATTCCTCTTTAGAATCATGGACAGCATTTTTAAATTGCTTTGTTTGACTGGCTTCTTCTAAAGAAAGCTGAGGATCACACGCAGTATATTACTGGGACGAGTTAGAATATATAAATCCAGAGGTCATATTATTAATCTATAGGGTCAGTATCTTCAGGCACACTATAAATATATTGAATGAATACTGTATATTTTTGAAAACGTTCCACTACCTTAAATTTTGAGTTGACATGACATTTTCTTCTTTCTTAAATGAATTAATTTAATTTAAATGAATAACAAACTATTTCCTAGATTAAGTCTTAAATGCATAATTTCACCGTATTCACTGTAATATCCGTAAGTTTCTGTTTCTGACGGCATCGCGTTTGTGGGCAAAGTTTAGAGACATTTGCGCAAATATTTTTGCATGTTGTGTCTTACTGAGTTGTTCTGTGTTTGCTAAATTAAATTCATTAAGTTGACGGGTTCGTGACTTTAGGTGCAACCTTAATGCAAGTAACAATAAAAGAAAATGTTCAAATGGGAACACAGAAAGAGGAAAGATGGCCTCTCCTCCCACTGGAACTTGTCAGATTCTGCTGGTAGTGTAGTGCAGTGGCCCTTTAGTTTGTTATTTTTCCCTTTCTGATCCATCTGATTTTAGAAAACAGCATATAGCACATAACAATTTCATCATTTCATATAGCTTGCCTGGTCCAGCTAAAACTGCACAGTCAAAAGAATATGCAGCAAGCCTTTGCAATGATTTTGTTCTTGAAAAGTAAACTGTTTATTCTAAGATTTTCCATCAGGAAATAATTTCACATCAGTTCAACAATAACCTCAAATCCTCAAATAGTTTCAGGACGAGCCTTAAGACCTGGTTCTACTTGTCTAAGTTTCAACACGATCTACTTTTGAAGCTCCGAGGCACTCGCATTTATGAGTCAGTGAAACTCAGGGCTGAAGTTTGGGGAAAAGCCCGCAACGACAGTTGGACCAGGAGAACAAGATCATTTGCTTGTTATTACAGATACAGAACAATAGTACCAAGGTGGAGCATGCAAAGAGGCAGATTAATAAACTGAAACCATGCAGGAGATCCCGAGTCAAGACCCAGACGGGAGGCAGGAAGTAAATGGTCACAGGTCCCGTGACAGCAGTCAATGGTTTTACAAGATGTCACAAACAGTCTGGGCACTTTGTGAATTTGACTAAGCAAACACCAACATGCACAGGCATATAGATAATGAGAGCAGACAGAATCGTTATCTAGCAGAGCAGGTTCACACACAGGAAGGAGGCACACTGATACATTTGAATCCTCCCCACCTTTTAAACATATAGACTAAGATGATAATACAGCTAATCTGCATAAGTTTACATTCAACACAGGGCATATTTTGGATATATTGTTGGAAACAATGCAGATACTAAGCCTCCAGCTTCTGGACGGACATTTGACGGCTGCTAGTGAGAAGAGACGTGCTTTCAATTTCAATAACATTTTTGTGTATTGTGTTTAAAACTGCGTCCAACTTTCTTTTTTGTTTTTTGTTGGAGTCTTTCCTCTGAGTTTATTAAACACTGACTAGGCAACACATTTTACATGTGCACCAGTAGGATCCACATGTGCGCACCAGAGCCGGGGAGTTTTGTGTTTTTATGAACATGGCACAACAGTGTGATTATTACTGTTAGTAAAAGACTGTTCTGTTTACCACAGAGAAAAATATATTACTTGGTTGGTTAGCTGGTATTTGCAGTAGTGATTACTCTCATCATTATTATTCATTTTACCATTAGGATATCATCTCTGTAATCATCCATAATTTACAAAATAAATAAAATAAAACAAAAATAAAACAACATTTTACGATATCCTGCGGTTAAGATGCTGTACTTAAAGGATCATAACACCCGGACAGAATTTTTTTTTTTTTTAACCCTAAAATCCATCCTGCCACCTCTCCCGCTGTTCTGTTTAAAGGAGCAATTCAACTAAATGATTATTTCCACACAGCTAAGCAGATGATGGCTCTAAGTCAAGCAGTCTCATCGCAGGAATTGGATAACCAGTTTGCAAAATGAATTGCTGCAAGCTTAATACACAATGATCCCATCATTTCCCTTTTCAGTACAACTCTAACATGCTGTTTTTATAAATATGCATGTAAAGATTATCAGTGCTGGCATGTGCCTAAAAAAATCCAGCTTTCAGTTTAAATCTCATGCATTACAAATGAAGCATTAGCGGTCTCTCCTGCATGGGAAGATACTTAGTGTAGCACCTGCAACAGATATTGGATCAGGTACATGTCATCAGCTCCATGTGAACCAGAAAGTTAATGTAGGGGAATCTTTCACTGCCTTAAAAAAACAAAAAAAACCAAACAAAAAAAAAAAACAACCACAAGTCTTTGTCCAGATAAGTGTACAAAAAAAAGTCCCAGGCTACAAAAGGATATAGTGTATATGTAGAAGAGCAGAGCATCAGTCTTCATTAAGCATGCTCTGGCTGTGAGCTAAGGTAATAGCCTCTGATTGATGATAGCTTTAAGTTCCCATTAAAAGGTAAGCATTGCTCATAAGCATCCTCTGATCAGCAGTGAGGCTGCGAGAGGTTAGCCGCCTGCTCTACCAAGACAAAAGCTTCTCCATTGGCCTGCAACACTCACCACAGGCCCTTTGGCGTCCTCTTTACGAGAACAGGAAAGCCGGTTTTGCTGTGACAACCTCAGAAAATCCTGAGTTTGAAATGCTCCAAGGACTTCACCTGTTAACTAAGGTGCTCTGTTTGCAGAACTGCAGTGGGCCGAAGGGCCATCGTCTTCAGGGACCACTTCATGCCGTTGCCCCATGCTCCCATACGGCTGGGGCAGCGGCAGGCTTTGACTTGCTGAGACACTGTGGGGTTGGATAGCACTCCCCAGGCACTTCCAAGAAAAGACACCACCACAGGCTCTGGGAGGAAAACATGCGTCTACAGCTGAAACGATTAACCAACTGATTATCAGCATCTATTTCCAAGCATTTTTCAGGTAAAACTGCCAAAAAAAAAAAAAAAAAAAAAAAATTTAAAATGAGAGAGGAGCTACTTCTCAACTGTGTGCTGAATTTCTTTGTCTCTCATGATAAAACTGCAACTAACAAAAGGATAATTCTGCCAATTATTTTCTTAATTGACCAATTATTTTGTCTATTATTTTGTTTATTCAAGTCAGCAAATAAACCCACATTCCAAATATTAAGATTACCTTTGTTTGTGGAAAAAGGCCAAAAATCTTCACGTTTGTGAAGCTCGAACAAGTAAATGTTAATTCAAGATTTTTTTCCCTAAATCAAACAAATAAAACCTGTGGCTATAAATCTAAATGGGCCTGAGCATCAATCACTGATGCTGTCAACTGGAATAAAGTAGATCATGAATTTTGGAACTGTAGTCAGACAAAAGGAGGAATATGAAGACATCACTTTGGGCCCTAGGGAAAATTGTGATGGGCATTTTTCACCATTTACTGACAGTTTATGGAGCAAATGATAAATCACTACAATAATCAGCAGATGAATTCCTAATGAAACACTAGCAGCAGCATCATACGGACAGGTGAACATGTTGGGCTCCAAGAATGACAATGAGAACAAAACAGGATTTATTGAGCCAATCGAGTCAGACGGAGGTAAACTAGTTACTCCCCCTCCTCCATCGGCCGCTCTGCTCCGCCGCCTCTCCTCTCCGACAAGCTGAAGGTTAATGACGAAGGGATGCGGCGGAGGAATACAGATCAGAACAACCAAACCAGCTGTGGTAAGAGATTGGCAGAGTTAACTATGCATCGACCTATTTATATTATATACCGACTGACATTGGGCGCTTTTTGTTGTCATGAATATATCTTCTGAAAAGTCCCCCAAAAATCTCTAACCATTTAAAAGCTGCATTACGGCGTAGCAACCACAGACTGTATCTATAAGATGGAATCAGCTACCACGAGGTCATCCATCGGCTAAAGAGCTGAGCTTTCACCATGGCCACCTTGTTGTTTTGAAACCAGATGCGATGATCAAGATGTAGGTTTAACTAAAAAGAAAACAAAAAACAAAACAAGAAATGATCTGTCAATAACAAAGCAGGCCCACCCTAAAGCATTTCCTGCTTTATCCTCCTTTTTCACTCTAATGGGGACCATAATTTATATAAATAACATCATGTTGTAATCAACAACACATCAAAGAAATAATTGAGACTATGATTTAATCAGGAAAGCTTTTACTCAAGTCAAGGGACCAAGCAGGCCATTTTCCCTTAGACTTTCTTAGTCACACTCTCCTGGAAACTTTAAACCAATTCCTTGACTTCATTTTTTCAGACTCAGAAGCTCAGTCCATCTTTTATATACAGTCTATGGGAGAAACGCAATGAAAATGCAACATGCATCCCACCCAGCTATTCCAAATCTTACTGGAGCAACAACTGTATCGTCCTCTTCCTCATGTCTGAATGATATCAGCTAAAAACTTCAATGCCTACCTTGTTTTTCTGCTTGCTTGTTTGTTTTTTGTTTTGTTTTTATGAACTACATATTTGTGATGATTGTTTTTTTTTTTTTTTTTTAAAGATTTAGCTTGTCAGTAGAAAAAAAAAATCTGCGGTCAAAAACTGTTTTTGGTTTTGTGTCAGTGGAAATTGCTGGTGAAAAGGGAAAAAAACACAGAATAATACTGAAAGCACGAGCCAAACAAAACTATGTGTCAGCTGAGCTTCTTCCATCCATGTGGAAGCAGAAATGACCTGAAAAATACCTGGGCACTACTCCAAGACTTCAACCAGCAAAGCGCCCCGACTGAAACCAGCACTGCTGTGGGACATCAACACCCACTGCTCGACACTTCGGCTTTAATCTCGCACAGGTAGGCTCACTGTAGTGTAAAACCATTTTTCAAAATGGCAGCTTTTGCCAGTGGCTGCTCTCAAAGCATGCGCCCGATGTTGCTCCAATAAAAATTGATCTCGCAGAGAAGAAGCATATTGAGGTCCTATGCATAGACTATTAATGCAGATCAACAAGCTAAAAGGCTGAGTGTGGTCGTCCCTCGGCATACTTACAAGGCTTTGCATCATTAAGTAGGTGTGCCCCAATTCATTGATTCTTCATAAAATTGCAGATGAGAGGCAGTAATGAGTGAACATGAAAAGGCCCGAGGCTTCGTGTAAGCATCTGCATATCTGTGTATGTGTGTGTGAAGGAAACGCAGTTGGAGCTTTAATTTATAATATCACGCTGAATTTTAACCTTAAAAATATGCAGAAAAATAAAACCCGTGAACGGGGAGAATGTTTTAATGTTGCTGATCATGGACTGTTTATCTATTAGTCATTTCAATTAAAAATGTTACTCATGGCAGCTGACAAATCGGCAGTATATAACACGGAGAAATGCAACAAATCCACACATTTCAGAAGATTGGAAGAGAGAATTAAAAGATTACAATGGTTATGTTGTACTCCAGTACTTTTTTTTTGGTACTCCCTTTGCTTCACACTACATGTCAGAGAATAACAACTGGACAGCACTGGACTGTTCATACGTCTCATAACAATCATGACCAGCTTATATGATTTTGCCCCCTTTAAAGTCCCTTTTGACAAGACTTGTTAGCATCGTTACCAAAAAACACACTTCCCCTCTAGATCTCACACATGGCTTCATTTAAAGACTCGTTAAAGGAGGATCAAGCAAAGCGCAGAAAAGCACATTGTTTTTACAAGAATAAACAAGGTCTGTTTGAGTAGCAGCTTCCTCGAAGAAGCTGCAAAAATACAAAAAAAAATTCCAAATGTTTCTATGTGTGACATTTACATTCATTTCTCTGGCTACTTAAATTACTAAATAACATATACAATATGACAATATTACAGTGTTACAATATTACAATAAAGCACATACATGAATCATCTCGTGACACCTCAAAATTATCTGGTGACTCTTTGAAAGGCCACAACCCATAGGTTAGGAACCACTGAACTAAAGGGGCTCTGAATGTGTATCTAGCTGTACACACCTCCACCGTCTGATGCGTCACTTTGCTGATAATAACTGTGTAAGTTCACTTTCAAAAGGGTTTAGAATACAGAAGTGGCTGCAAGATTTCTGCACCTGCTTACAAATACACAGGACACAAAAAAAAGTAAAGAACTGAAATTAGCAAAAGAAAAAGGAGAAACAAGAAGTATATTATAGGACTATTTGTTCGAACTACTGTGGCTCAGGAGGTAGAGTGGGTTGTCTGCACTTCTCCTGAAGGACCTGGGCACTTCTGCCACCACTGACCATCAGGAGGAAGCTGCACCTCCTCAGATGGCCAAAGTTTGGGCCTGACTGTGGTTTGGCTCAGTGATTACAGAAGTGCATCGGTGAGAGTTCACTGCGAATGCTGCCTGCAAACTTGAACCTTACCTAACATCTGAGCTCAGAAACAGCCTCTTCAATATCACATGATGAAATGTGAGGAAAACTACACGCACTCACACGAGCCTGGTGGACACGCTGGCAGCGATCACTGCGATCAGCCCTCCCGTCTATGAAGCAACAAGCCGGTGACAGACTTGAGGGCTGAGTCTCAAATTCTGCACTTCAGTGTTCAAAATGACTGTAACATTGATGTAAATGTTAGGAAATTATGGATAATGCCAGTTTTCCAGAGGCCGGGATAAAATCTTCAACAATTCAAAACTTTAATGGCTTTTGTCATTTTTGCTTAAAAGATTATTTAAACAACTAATCAGTCACCACTATTAAAATACCTGCATCTCAGTAATGTGTCATTTATTACGCAGAAAAAGTGCTGAACAAAAGCTCAACTTTGATTTGTTCTCAGATTATTTACAAGCTTTTGTATTATGAAAGTGTTCCTTTATATGTAACCACGACTACTCATAGAATAAGACAAGCTGCCAAATGCACAGTTTCTAGTGCATTATATTTCATAACAATTTTTTTCCATCATGCGTACACAGGAATAGAGAAAATTCATGTTCAATTACATTTCTTTAAATGGAGAATTAAATGGAAAATAGAACTTCTTGAGCAAATTAATATTAAGTATGTGTTTCAAACCAAAATGTCAAAAATACACATATATAAAATATTATTTAAATATTGTTTGATTTTGGATTGTTGGTTGCCTGGACATTTATTTGCCATTTTCTGACCATCAGCAGCGTAATGATTAATCAGAAGAATCTTTACTTACATAGCTAATTCATCTCGATTTCCTTTAAGTCCGGGCTGAGCAGAGAAGTAAGAAGAAGAAAGAGGAGGGAGGGATTTCTATTTTCCTATAAACAACAAGTACTGAGTATCAACAGCATCGATGTTTCAATGACCTCTGACCCAGTGTAGCAGAAGCAGATGGAAGCAAATCAACAAAGGATCAGAGTAAGAGAAAAAAAGCCTCTGAAGTGTAAGTTCAGTAAGTTATGAACCTGACCTCCTGAAAAGTTCAAGCAGCTTAAATGCAAACTAATAACTGGGAAACGCAGGTAGCAAACACATTACAGCACATGTTGTCTCGCCACATATAGAATGCGAGTGTCTCACCTGCCAAGGTAAATGTAATGCTGTTTACAGCTTTGATTTTCTTCCCCCTCTTTAAAATAACCATGCACAGCGCAGACGTAAACACCGCAGCCTATACTTCAGCTCAGCTCAGACTTGCGTTCTGTGAAATGATGTCTATAAAATGCAGGAGGCATTACTGAATTTGCCAAATCCTCAAGGCACTTTATATTGTAAGGTAAAGATCCTACAATAATTACAGAGAAAACTCAACAATTAAAATGCTCCCTGATGAGCAAGCACTTGGCAACAGTGGGAAAGAAAAACTCACTTTTAACAGGAAGAAAGCTCTGGCAGAACCAGGCTCGGGGAGGGGGGGGGGGGGTCATCTGCCACAACCTTATCTTTCTTTTCTTTTTTTGGGTGGGAGTTTGATTTAATTTTGAAAACTTTTTGTTGAACTGCTTTGGAAGTTGGCACCGCCACCGGTATTCCCTCTAGGATGACCTGTAATAAATCTGCTGAACCTTCAACTTAATCTAGCGGTGTCATCGGATAATCTATTGATTTGGGCTTTTTACCAAATTATTACCCACAAAACCCATGAAGATCCTTTCAGCCTCAGCTTTCCTGCATGTTTAGCCCAAATTATAAAAAGTTAGCATGCAATATCTGTAAGCTAACCTTGCAATGTTAGCATGCAGATCACTAATATCAGGGCCATTTTCAGGGGACCACTCTACAGTGGGTACTTTGAAGCCTGAAGAACTGCTGGAGGTGACTTCGATAAGTGCAACAGAAGTAGCAGTGCTATCTTCTCAGCCACTGCCATCAGCATCCTAAACTTAACTAACAAAGGCCAGCACAACAAACAGCAACACAGCAGCCATGCCGGTTCTGTTGTTTTGTTGTTTTGGCACGCTCTGAATTGACGTTGCAGTTGAAGCTATCGCAAAATTATTATGTCGACTCATGAGTCTGATTATTACTACACCACAACTGGTGGTCGTTAGTGATGCTATCTTGTAAATATTACCGTCACTCTGGACCTGCTTTGTGTTCTTGCAGGGGAAGGTGCCTGTAGCCTCTGTTTCTGAAGTACTTTAACAGTCAAATCAAAGCCAGTACATCAGGCCATTGACGTGGTGCAGACCACATATTGGCATAATTTCGGCTGTTTGTGAAGAACGATGAGCATTCACAATGTTCACCCAGCAATAGTACTTCTCATCTGCTCTACTTTCTGTTTCCGTTCTGCTTCTATATTCTTGTTCTGTAACAACTCAAGAAGTCTTTGCACAAGTTGGAGTTTCTTGACTTAGAATGCACTTGTGCCTTTTGACCACAAACTCAATTAGACTCTGGCCTTCAAACCCTAACGCTTCTCCTAAACAATAACCCTCAGACCTAATCTAACACTGACCCTAAACCCAACCCTAACCCCACGTTTCATTGCTGATAACTTCGATTTCACAGATCTAAGATTTGAAACAGCAACACCCTTCACCTAGAAACAGCAGATACCTGCCTGAAAACAACAGTTATAGCGCAATAGTTCATCTGCAGCAGTTCAATAAAATGACCACAAACTACGATACTGACTACAAAAAGGTAATAAAGCAGTCTTCAGGTCTACACCTGAGAAGCTGCACTGTCTGCTTTTTCAATAATAATAATAAAAAAAAAGCCTAACTTGATCTTTGCTCAGATTAACGGTGTAGATCTATTGTGGAGCGCGAGGCTCGGCAGCACATGTGTGCCAATTCATTTCCTCAAGGTCTGCTGCTAGAAAACCTTCCTCCTCCGGTGCAGCCCACATGTGGGGAGATTACATCTTTTATTTATCACGTCTTGGCTCTATTTTTCCAGCAAATTCCAGACTGGGGTGCAATCAGCCAAGAAAGCCTCCCTGTGTGTGCACATTTGGATGTGCGGACTACTGTTATTCCTCTTTGTAAGAATGCACATCGAGCCCAGATTCAGTTTCATTCCAGCAGAAACATTTCCCAATATCTGGGAACATAGGCCTCTTGTTTTGGCAGGAGAATGTATTGTGAGTGTGTATTCACAAATGCACAAAGCCCACATGAACGGCCTGCATTTGAGGTGGGGACGGGGGTGGGTAGGGGGGCGGGCGCGGGACGGGTCATGCAGAAATTCAAGTGTTCAGATTGCATTACAATTCAAATTAAGCACGCAGAGTAATGGGATTACAGCCCTCAGAGATTGGTGAACTCACAGGTGACAGACTGCAGCTTAATTTTGGTCACAGCTTCCCTGCTGACCAAAACTGAGGACTGTCTTCATTAAAGTGAGCTCTACAGATACGCACAAAGACGCAACCCAAACTGGCTGTAGACCGGTGTGAATCATGGCCCATTTAAGAAGACTCATTGTGCCAGTATACCTCCTTTTTCCAAACCTCTTCTACTTAACAAGGGAGTGAAAAGATGCTTTTGTTTGCTCTCCTTTTGCTGGCAACGAGAAGCTTGAAAGACACAAATGAACATGTAAATAGGAACAAAGTGCCAAACTCACAATAGAAATGCTGGGCATTTGATATGTGTGCTGGGTAATTAAAATCTCAAAGAGGGGGCCATGCTCTTCAGAGAGGAAAGAAATGGCACTAAATCAAGCACTGATGATTGCTGCTGCTGGAGAAAAGTTGTCATGCACAAGCACACAGGTGTCTGTTCCTGTTTCACTCGCTCTCAGTGGGTTATAAACATGATGACATACCGCAATTCTCAGCTTCGTTGCAAATATTATCTATATTTGTATCCATATTATTTTTGCCTTTTGAGAAAACAGAACTCTAAAACCTTCCTGTCACTCCCCTAGATCTAAATATATGGCATCAATAGTGCATATTTGTCTCCTTTCCAGTGCAGCGGGTCGTGTTTATCAGCTTCTCTCTGCTGATCAAACTGTATGCAGCCTGACAAAACCACAATGCATGTTCAATTATTATTCAACAGCACATCAATTGTGCCACAAAGAACAACTCATTCAAATGTAATGTGTGTCAGTTGGGACCCAACCCAGCTTGAGCACTTCCCTGATTACTCAATAGTTTTATGTAATCTTTTAAAACTGATTTTAAAGGTCAAACAGTATTTGTACAGACTGTCTGTCTCATGATATGCGCTACAAAAATGAAGCTTTAAAGGCACTAAAATGCTTTTTCCTGAGTCACATAAGCGCAGTCACTGTAAGTGACCCAAGCCAGCTGGAGGACAGTAAAACTGGTTTATTTGTTCTTAATATGACAAAGTTTCACAGTGAATTCGGACGCTGCTGAGGTGTAACGTGGAAAAGAAATCCTCTTTTGTTTTATTTTCAACGCAGTCTGTGTATTTTAGAGCTTTTTTCACATTCAAACTAGCCCCGAGCTAAACGCGATTTAAATGCCTCAGTCACACATTCCCATTCATGCACCCAGCAGATTTAAAGCCCCATTGTAGCCTCTCCGTGAGTGTGTCGCTCTTTGTTGTCAAACCCTGTCACTTTATCTTCCTGTGTTATTCGACACATTCGCGCATACCAAATTTAAATCTGACATTCTGTTGTTTCTATTCTCGAATAAAATGGCCAAGTTGTTTGATTTTGTGCCCGTTTAGCCCAGTCTCATCACATCACTCACCGACTTGGAGTACGTTGTCCACGCAGCCACTCTCCAGCAGAGCGATGCCCCGTCGAAAAGGCAGCCGCGTCTCGTCGCTGCTCTCCCCGCTACTTCCGATCTCCTCCCCGCCAGTGTTGAACGACGAATACATGCAGATCTCCCGTTCGCTCCTCGGGAAAGACCAGTACACGATCCGTCTCTGGACGGGCTCCGGGATTCGCTCGAAACGCTCCTCTACCCTTTGAAACGGCCACTTCTCGGCGACTTTCCTCGCCGCGATGTCCAGGAGAGACTCCGGACTCTGGGTTCTACTCGATTCGCCCTGGGTGGCAGCCGAGCTGCCGCACGGCGCCCCCGCGGCCCGCTGGCCTTGTCTACATGTTGCGCCGTAGCCCGGTCTACAGCAGAGCCGCTTGGCTGGGGGCTGCTGTACGCGCTCCGCCATGATAGCTCCGCTTTAACGGCGACGGAGGAAGTCAACGCACCATATGAACGGGATGGGGAACGGAAAAGGTTACCCACGGCCTGATTGTTGGCCGTGTATGGCCAAATCATCCTTTTATGGCAACATTGGGCAGGGCTTCTAAGAGCTTGTCAAACCCCTTTGTTGACAAATTAAGAGAAGGCGGGGTCTGCGGGGCTAGCTCCGCGCCGAGGACTGCCAGGAGGGCGGAATTCCCGTACGGCCGCTAGTCCTTTGAGAGCCAGATTTGAGCCCCGAATGACAAACTTTGAAAAGAGTGCAGTTGTATTAAAGCCCTACTTTGAGACGGTGGTTTTACCGGTGGGCGTTAGCACATATTAGGAATGGAAAGACGGGGCTTTGTCTGGCGGTGAGGTGGCTCATGCGGATGAACGCTAAGTGCCAATGGGCGGTTATTCGCCTGTCAACACACGGGCCTCGTGGTTTTGGGAGGAGGGGGCAGTGAACGCAGCAACGCCCCATGTGACGTTTACGTTCTACTGGAATGTGGAGTGTTTAAAGGAACATAACTTCATATGAGAACTATGGAAGCCCATTTCTGTCAATAAAAGAAACACGAAAGCTAGTTATGATTAAAAAATAGTAAGGCTGAATCTTTTTATTTATTTATTAAGTGAAATTAAGTCAAAATTGAATGAAAGACAAATATCTGAGTTACTAACTAAATAAAAATTTGATTTTTAGAAGAAAACATGACAAAAACTTTTACTTTTTAACACATTATATTTACATTTTAATGTTTTATAAACTAGGTTTTGTGATACTTCATCATATATTTAACTTTTTACTTTTAAAATAGTTTTTAGTTTAAATACATCAAGTTTTATGACTATTTATGTCATGCTGAACTTAATGATTAAAAATGGTAATATTGTATCACTCTCTTTTTTAAAACTCTTTGATTACTTTGATATAGCAGGCCAAAATGTTGTGTTTTACTTGAGACAAAATGTTACATTTTATCTAATAATGTGAACTTTTATGTCAAAATGTAAACTTTTTATATTTTTACCCACTTATTTCATACATTTGACTTTTTAATTCAGATTATCAGATGAGTAAAATTACACAGACCCTTTTGCACAGTTATGCTTACAGACTTGTATATGACAATGGCTTCTAATTGATTCTGCTGCTTGACCGTTGGAATCATTTAATCAACCTAACTCATGGGATGAACCAGTGTTGTGTCTGCACCTAACAGACAACTTAGCAAAGAATCAGTTTTAAATTGTATTTTTACACATTTGTTACTATCAGCCCATCACAAAAGGATATCATTTATTCACAAGGAGCTACTAGCTGAAAACTTGGCATATCTTGGCATGGCGCAAACTGGACAAGTGGAGAACAAAAGAAGTGGCAGGCCTTAAAAAGTATCTACAGCAGATCAACTTTATCTGAAAGTTATGTTTTTTCCAGATTAATCTGTATTTTAAATTCGTGGTTCAAATTGTCGTCAAGGAGGTCGCAGAAATGCAGACAAGTGCCTTCAGATTTTGATCCACCATGGAATCCCACCTGGAAAGCATCTGATTGCAGCAACTTCATTTTTTTAGGATGACAATGACCCCAAAACACTCCCAGTGCAGTAAGAGCATAGCAGGATAGAAAAACACACAATGAAGCCATGGATTAAAGTGGGATTTGGCAGGTGGGGGAAGCCTAAGATCGGGTGTTGCATGAGGAAAAGAATCACTTAGAAATGAGTCACATAATAACTTGGTCTGTGAGTTGCAGTAGATTTTTCTGTGTTTACACTCGCTGATCAGCTGGCTTGTGCTGCAAGTCTGATATTTACTGTGGATTTAGCCAACTGAATTCAACAAGATTTAATCAGGTGTTTCACCAGCTATGCGGCTGATTTCCAAAACCTAGACAGCACAAAGCCAGTATAAAAGGTAGACCGTGGTGAGTGAATCTAGTCTGCATCATGACCTTAAATATAAATTGATGTCTGCTGCCCTTGATCTAACCTCACATTGAATACCACAGTCTGCTCTGCACCAGTCCAACACAGTGCATCACTGTAAGCTTCACCACAGTACTGCAAGCTAACCAGGTTAGCCTGCACAAAACTGCCTGGTACATTTTCATGCAACCTTTAAAGAACACAAAACCAGTAACACAGTTAGTTTTTGCAAGACATTTCACAAAAAACACAATTCAGCAACAAATCACGTATAGATCCAATATCTGATCTTAAAACTCAAAAAAGAATCAGGACATCACGTTTAAGCTTCACTTTTCCAGTTTATAAAATTTTACTTGCTTTGAAAACAATCCCTCATCTTCCTCAAATATCCTGTCTTTCTTACATTTTTCTCCATATCTCGTAGTGTTTCAAATCAATGTTTTATTTCTCTCTCTTTGGGAAATGCAGCCACCTTCAGCTGCCAGACACATTTTGTGTGTTTGGTCATATTTGTTGAGCTGTTTAAGAAGTTGCATTTGAAATGAGCTGCCACTTAAAGAACCATTGCTCTGTTTATGTTTGCTCCTAGTGCTAACTAGATGCTGAGTACTGTGACCATTTACATGTGTAACATGAACACATTACAGGGATGAAAGAAAAGGGGGATGTGGTGAAGGCATAAGTGGGCCATGGGATGTTATTATTCTCTTATTATTGTGTAAGTATCTCCATGCCATCACTGGAAACAATGCCAAACTGCAGCACATGAAAAAATAACTCAGTTGACAGAAGTCTGCGCTTTAGAATTATAAAGGCTCTGTTTTTTGCCTTGTATACTGCATTTCTATGCATGTTTCTACATGCGTCAATAAATCGCTGCACCTATTTCCCATTTTCCTAGCAAAATATAAAGAAACAAGGGGTGGCTTAAGACTTTTGCACAGTACTGCATATATGTTGTGCCTTATGCAAGTACAAATCTGAAACCTATGTCACCTGTTATGACTTCAAAGACACAGCTTGACATTGAGGAACAGTTTCCGTGAACAGCAGAACCAGCCTGAACAAGCTTTAAAGCTCCAAAAAGGGCATGTTGTTTTTTTGTCTATACTGTTCTTGCAGCTTTTAAATAATCATTTTTGGCTTGTGCAAATGCTTTAAAACTGTAATATCTGTGTGTTTTTCCCCAACTCCAGTTTCTGTATTATTCATTGCTGTCTTTGCAAGGACAGTACAGCATGTTATACTGAAGGAAAAACTCCCAGCAGCCCCATCCAGTCATGTTGGATATCTCCTTTTGATCAGCAACCGGGGAACATTTAAGACACAAATTTAAACAGTTTTACTTGTGCATAAACACACTATTTGTCACCGTAATGAGTTTATCTGTCACATTTCTCTTCCAGTTACAGTACCACCTGCTGCTCCTGCAGGACAGAGTTATCAGCGGCCTCATTTCAGCACACTTGCTCCATGCTGTGTAAATGATTTAGGCCCCCTGGTTGACAATCTTGAGTATTGTCTCATTTTACCCTGCAGACAGCACAGAAGAAGCACAGTAATGGCTGAGCCTATTCACTCAGCATGGTGGGAACAGTGGGTGGGCTGGGAAAGAAAGACAGCAGCACAGACCGTGGCTCACTCTGTTGAGTAAGATAGTGCAGGCTTCTAGCAATCGACTTTGTGCTCATTTTTCAGGCATTTGGCGGAGTCTCGCTTTCACTATATTCAGTAGATTTAAGGTAAGTGCATGTATTTCATCATATTTCATTTACATGTCTTTTCCTCATCAATCTGCCAGTTTCTTGAGCCAGAACTTGAAAGAAAGTTTAATGTCCTCCTGTAGGATAATAGCTATGTCAGGAAAGCTCTATGCAGCACCACCACACGCTTTGTTTCCCGTGTGTCACTCACACTATCCCAACAAATAAATTCCCGTTTGCAGCACCGTCACAGTGAAGGTCTACGCCTATTTGCTGATTTGGAACACTGGTGAGCATGTGCAATGGGCTGCACACAACATGGAAACAAACCGGGAAGTTTATGTGCAATTTGCAGCTATTATCAGTTATTGTTTTGTTATCTTTTTGTCCGGAATCCTATTGTTTCTGTACTTCCATGCTCAGAATCAATTGTAAGAACTCTGGAAACCCTAAAAGTACTGGGACAAATACTGCTCACTCAAGGGTATAATTCATTAGTCCAAAACTGTCATGGTCTCTGGATCTTTGATCCAGAGTTTTGGGCCTTGTTATCTTTTGTCGTTGTTGCTTCCTTCCTGTTTTATTTTGGTGGCGGTTCTGCTCTTGGCTTTAGCCCAGTTTACTTCCTTTGTTTATTATCATTTTTGGAAATATTCCAGCAATAAAAAGCTGTTAGTAGTCTGATTCCTGTTTCCCAAGTCCTGCACCGGGGTCCTAGCCCTGCTGCCACACAGCGGTGTCTTAACAAAAACACATAAGGAAATGCATAGAAAACATAATTTCCTATCAGCGTGAGCTACTTTTCATGTCTGATTTTCAATATCAGAAGATAGCATCTCAACACAGTAAAGAATAATCATGGTAAACATGTTTTCTGCTCATGTTTTTTTTGTGCTTCAGAAAAGGCAGTTAAACCATCAGCAACGTTTTGCTAATTTCCTTCATTTTTGATAGCTTGCTCTCAGATCTTTATGCAGGTACAAAACTGTAAAACAATTCATTGCTATTACTGAATATGCAATTAAAGCTAGATGCTTTTTCGCACATGATGCTTTTTGTGTCTTTTTTTCACTACAGAGCAAAAGAGCCATCCCTCATGTCTTTATATGCTGCAAGTCAGTATTTGGTATGACCACCTTTATTCGTCTGCACAGCCTGAACCTTCTCAGGCAGTTCCTCTTGAAGCACATTCAAAGCTCTCCTTTGGATGTTGCCTTTTATTCCGTTCTCTGTCAAGATGATCCAGCACTGCTCTGGGGAGGACGATCCATGACCAGTAATGTTCCGCTGTGTGTTTTTCTATCCAGGTATGCTTTTATTATATTGTCAGTGTATTTAGGATAAATTAAGCTGTTTCCAATCAGACACACCAGATGGTTTATGGTGGATCAAAAAACTATATTACAATAATTTACCATCTGAATGCATTAAACCGAGTGAATTACAGTAAGTAATCACTCATTTCACCTGACATGAGAGACCATAACTGCTGAGGCAAAAATGCACGTAGTAAATTTTAGTGTTGTAATTATGTCTTTAATATATTTTTAAAAAAAACTTTATTTTAACAAGTATCTGATGGCTTTATGTGTGCCATCTTTAACAAAACAAAAAACTGGACAATAGTTGCTGATAAACTAATGTACTGTTCAGGTAGCTGCATTAGGAGTCTGGCTATTATATTAATTAAAGCTACTGCTGAAAAGCTGCTTTTTATTCACACACACGTCCACGCTAAACCTTTAATTTCAATTTTCACTTTTATTTATTTATTTGGGCTCATATGTACATGACTTGCACGCTCCCCTGAATTCATTGCACCTCGGTGAATGTTTTCCATGCATGGTATGGGAAATATTCATATATTAAATACTATCCAGGTATTCAGGCACAAAGAATGCTTTAAGACTTCCATTAACATGATTTCTATGGATGGACTCTCTGCTCAGCTAAAATGGCTAGTAAGGGTGATAATGACACTCTGGCTCACTCCTGGGGATAATCACGCACACACGCACACACACACACACACACACACACACACGCACAACACAAACCATAGTATCTGTTCACGCTGGGCTCATTTGCATTCTCATCAGTATGCATGAAATTTCTCGCTGAACTTTAATACCCTAACTGCTGCATAATACACTTTAATGAGCATGAGAGTGAGCATGACAATTAAAACTCGCATTAATCACTAAATGCTGAGAGGTGGGGATGTGGGGATGAGATGAGAGAGAGTGGAGGCAGGGAGGGAGGGTACTGACTGAGGACAGGGGAGGGGGGGACAAAGAGCACTCCAGAGAGGATGGGGTGAGGAAGAGAAAAGAAACCGAAGGGGAAAAATGAAAAAAAGAAGGCAGCCAATGGATTCAAAGAGGATAAAGAAGTAGGAGGGGGCTGATGAAACGAAGAGCTAAAGGAAGAGAGGTTACCGAGCGTCATATTTAAGCACAGAGGATCAGACGGCGGCATCCCCACATGATCCGCAGATGAGTGGTGAAGTCTGGGCACAAGCGAAACCCCTCTCTTCCTGTTAGTCCTCCTTATCCTTCGCTCATTTCCTATTCCCCCACTTTCTCCTTTTGTTGTTTTTTAAAGGTTGACAGCAAGTACTGTTCAGAAAGGGGATTGCGCTCCTGATAATGAAAACCTTTACCGCCCCCCTTTTAAGGCCCTCCTTCCCTTACTTTGATCCTGATGATTAGATGATTTGAAGGTTATGAATATTCATCTAAAAGAAACAAATATGACCCCCCTACACACACACACACACACACACACACCCCACCTTCCCTTAGAGCAGAGGCATAAATGTTGTTCTCCTTTTTACCACTGTTGCATGCTTTTCAGGTTTTTGCTGCTTATATATGATACGAGTTTGTTACTGCTTTCTTGGTTATTTATTCATTATCTGTATGCGTTTCGCTTTAAAGGGAAGCTACATTTACACCCAGTGACTGATGCTTTAATGTTTTAGGGCTGACAATGCCCTCTGTCTTACTGTAAAACCACAAAGCAGAAACATTAGCTCATAAACCAGTAGCAATATCTGTATGTAAGCATCCGAATATGTTTATGTGTTTGATTTAGAAGAACAGCTTTAGTGCCGGTCGATACCTCCTTAAGAGGAAGAAACTGTACTACATGTTACCTGATAGGTAAGGATTTTACCCGGCCTCTCGCCCCATGTCATCTGGGATGGACTCCAGTACATGGAGTAGGAAACCCGTGGATCCAAACATATACATAAATATTAAATAACACCTGCAGACAACACACTGGCCTGAGCATGAATTATTAGCTGTAAAAAATACTTCATAATTTATAGTATTCTTAAGTTAAAGCTATTAAATATGAAGATATCTTTATGCATAGACAGATGTGTTTCCGTCACTTCAGAAGACATGACACTGACACAGTGCACTAGAATAAATATAGTAATGCTCCCACAACATGAGTAATACAAGTACACACGGAGGACAGGAGTTTTTTTTTTCTATGTGCAGAGTATTCACATTTCTTACAGCATTTGACCCTCTTTTGTTCTTCTTTTAGCTGAACCAAGGAAAGTATGCCTGCATGAGTGCGTGTGTGCGTGCGTGCATGTATGTGCGCGTGCGTGCGTGCGTGCAGGAGGTGTAATAAAAATTCCATCTGCATTTCCATAAATCACACAGGCAAGTTTGTTGTCACCCAGTTGAGGGACCTTAGAGCAAGGCCCCAGGGTCTGCTGGGATTATAGGTCGTGTGTGAGTGTATGTGTGTGTACATATAGTACAACACATGCACACTTTCAGTAACAGTACCCACAGCTCATCAATGGTTCATCATTGGTGCAGCACTCCTAATGTTTAAAACATATTTCTGTATGTTTTTTCTTCTGTCTGTGGTTCCTTTCCTGTTTCTGTCCTCCTCCTTCATTATGCAGCTCGCTATCCTTTCATGACTAATATCTTTCTACAATGCACAGGGCAGACGCTCTGAGGAAATATGAAAATACCTTTTTGGGTAATGGAAATTCCTTTGGTAACAACAAACAACAGGCAGGTTCTCCTTGAAGTTTAATGCAAATAATACTCAAATTTAAAGAAAACCTGCAAATGTAAATGTAAATTAATGCTTCCATGTCCTAACATTGTGTCTGTTAGGTTGGTTTGTTGAGATAAACAGACTGAAGATAATAAAACTCTTGAAGTAGAAGAGGATTTATAAGAGGAAAGTATAT
>JAVDPK010002989.1:531855-550421 GCA_034780415.1 Cichlasoma orientale
TACCTTCAGTCTTATTTGCAGGTCAACTGCAAAATGCATGCAAGCAATGATGCATTTATATGTACAACTCAAGTGTTCCTTTGTACTTTTAAGAAACAAATTTGACATATTTGCGGATTATAAGGTAACGTAGCGTTGGTGTAGTGCACAAAGGTTTAAAGAATATAAAGATGAACAAGCTGACATTTCTTTCACAACTGCACGAAATTTGAGCCAACAGCATGCATCAAGAGTCTGCCATTAATACACAATTGACTGACATGATCTTTATTCTTTAAAGTGACTATTTATGTTGATCATCAGCAGAGAAATGCCCTTAAAATTCATTAAGCTTCTTTTGCTTTATCCATTTTTAAAACAAATCCTGATTCATATGCTTCATATTTATTTCCACTATTAAGTGAATTGTTGTGTACTAATAAGATTAATTTAAAAACAAATGCTTAGTGTGGTTCGTCAGCCGGTCGACAGGTTCAGGTGGAAGCTTTTTTTTATAGCCCTTTAACCAGCTCAGAATTTACTTTCACCACTGAGTGCGACTGACAGCATGGCTTCTGTTTGAGAAACATGAATGGCACAGAGAAGAATTTAACATTATTTTCATACAAAATTCTTCATCATTTGCATTGAAGGAGCTCCCTGTGAAACTATTTTCTAATACTCAGCTCGACCCCTGACCGGTCTCTCTCTCTCCTCTGGCCTCTGTGGTCCGGCACTCAGATTTGGGATTTTTCAGCCTCATCAGACCCCGAGTTTGTTGGCTTGCGTCAGCACCACCTTGAGTACGGGCATGAACGCCGAAGTCTCGCTGAAGTTGCTGTTGCTCACTATGTGGGTGTGGATGTTGAGGCCCTCTGTGTAGGATCGGGACTCTATGCTCCTGGCTATGTTGTGCAGTCCTCCTACAATGGCGGGAGAGAGCTGCACAGAGGAACAGCAGAATCGCGTCAGTGTCATGGCTGCAGCAACTCAATGCAAAAACAGGAATCTTTGAGTGAGACTACATATTGTGTTTATTTGTTTAAACATGAAACGCCTCACTGGAAAGGTTCATTTTGTCTGACTTTGATTATGAAGATGAGCACTTCTCAGGTTTTCCATCAGGTTTGATTCCAAAATGCATTTGAATTCAGGACAACCTGATTTAATTTGAGCCAAAATTTTTCTAATTGCTTTTTAAAAACACTTATATTCTGCAGGATGTACTCCCGGTCCTTATGCAGGAATATTTTAATATACTCATCCTCAACCTATCTCTGAAATTGGCGCCTCAAGTGAGACTCACCAAAAGACCAAGTTGCTTTCAACTAATTTTACAACCTGGCACAATTTCTACGGTGGCCCTGAGGCACAAAACATAACCACAAAAAGAAAGTTACAGTACCACTTCAGAAAACACGACGACAAGACAGAAACCACAACATTTAAGAACATTTCATTTTAGAACAGGCAGCAATAACCTTTTTGGTTTTTAAAGGACAGACACACACAATATTGTCTTGTGATTCCAACAGCATCTTCTCTCCATTAAAACTTGATTTAAAGTAATAGTTTCAGTTATTACTGGAGTCATATTTTATATTTTGTAAAAAATATAAAATATGAGATAGAATGCACCATTACTTGTGTTTAACTGTAGTCTTGAATGAAGCTGTGGTGTGAATTTTGGAGCATACACTTATTTGAATTATGAAGGGCAGCATAGTGATGCAGTGGTTAGCAGTGTTCCCTCACAGTAAGAAGGTTTCTGGGTTCAGTCCACCTAAATATGGTCACTTCTGGCTCCCCAAACAACATTTTGGCGGTCAAAATGCAAACACTGAGGAATCAAAACACAGAGTCCAGAACCCAGTGAGTACTAGGACCTGCCCAGGGTGTCCCCTGCTTTTCCCCCCTTTGACAGCTGAGATAATCTTCAGCACATCCACAATCCTCAACTGAATATGTGGTGATGATAATGGACGGATGGAATTATGGACACAAGAATCCAAGTGTTAATGTAACCCCCACATAAAATGTTTCTAGCTTTAAAAATGTGAAAATCTGCTGGTTTCGAAAAGTTCTCCATGTTTTTACTACTGGTGAAAAACAAAACAAAAAACAAGCATCTAAAGTATCACTTTAAGCCAGGAGTAGACTCCCTTGAGAATGTGTACACTGATCTGCAGACACTGTGGGCAAGTAGGGGTTCTTATTAAACCATTTTCTAGTCGGCTTAGAGACGTGTACACTGTAGTTTCACAGCAAATTAAAGAGCTTGCAGATGTGTGCACAAAGCATCACCCTACAATGATGAAATTTAAGCATGACAAACACAGAAAAGGATGTCAGGCTGTGGGAAACTGTCGTTTTTCACTATTTTCTCACATTTTATAGACCGAACAACCAATCACACGCTTATTAAAGGTAACACTCACTGTCGACCTCTGTAATGGTGCGGTGGATACTCACTGTCTGCTCTCTGAGTTTGTCATAGAGTGCTTCCAACCGTTTGTTTGCATCATCGAGCTTCCTCTTAGTTTGCTGTAAAAAAACAAACACAAACAAAGATCACTCAGTTACTCACCTAAGGGCTCACTTTGCTAAACAGAGATAAAAATGCATCATCGCTGTCGTTACATAGACTCACAGGGTCAGTAGCTACAGCCAAGCATTTCTGGATCAGCCCCTCGAACGTGGTCTTTAGGACCAGGTGCTCATCAGGTATGGGTTTTTTCAGGATCTTCTCAGCAGGGATGGACTGCAGAGGCTGAAGGGATTAAACAAGGTAAGAGGTGTGTGTGTCACACTTTTCTTACAAGTAATAATTTACCAAAAATATAAAAATCCAAACACATATCAAACTATTTTGTTTACTGCTAAAAGAATAAATAAAAAATAGAAACACTTAAGCTTTTTTATTATTTTATAAAGAACGCAAAAAGATTAGAGTTGTTTCACATTTACCTGATGATAACCACACAACAACCCATATACTTCATGTTTATATCACTGTGTGACATGGATTTTTAGTCTCTTTAGACTCCACACTTTTTTCACCAAGAGTGCAAAATGTGTCCAAGCTTTCAATCACTTTAAGTAAAAAAAGAGGCTTAACTCCAAAAGACAAACAGGAGAAAACTCTAACTCAAAACAGAGACTGAAGCATCCATCCATCCATTCGCTTCCGCTTATCCTGTTTAGGGTTGCGGGGGGGCTGGAGCCTATCCCAGCAGACATAGGGCGCAAGGCAGGGTACACCCTGTACAGGACGCCAGCCTGTCGCAGGGCTAACACAGAGAGACAGACAACCACACACACTCACATTCATACCTATGGGCAATTTAGTGTAGCCAATTAACCTAACCCCAGTAATTGCATGTCTTTTGACAGTGGGAGGAAACCGGAGTACCCGGGGAAAACCCACGCAGACACAGGGAGAACATGCAAACTCCACACAGTGAGAAAGAGGCCTGGCCAAGGTGGAATCGAACCCAGGCCTTCCAGATGGTATTGTAACTGTGAGGCTGCAGTGCTAACCACCGTGCTGCCCAGACTGAAGCAGTGAGCAAAAATCTTATAACACTGGCACCAGTCTTTGCTTTAGACAAAAGCGCCTGTCAAATGTAAACATGTACATGAAAATATACAACAGACATGAATCAAATTCATAATTAGCCAAAGTAGGATTACAGAAAAACATTTCCTCTGATTTCCATGGTTAGTTATGATTTCCAAAACACAATTAATTTATTGTGTGAAAAACGTTTTAACCAAGCAGCAACTGAAAAATAAACCCAACGCTTAAGCGCCAAAAACTAATTCATGCCACTGAAGTAAGCATGTCAATCACGTTTGTGCCTTTTGGAGCATTTTAATGAAGTTATTCTGACGATGCTCTGCTGTGAGGTACAGTCTGTCCAAGAAGATGAAATTCTAGTATTTATTTATTTGCCTAGCATTATTTATGCACAGTACTAACCAAGCTTGCTAGCATTAGCTGATAACTTAGCACTCATCCAAATTCTAGTTCCAGAAAACTAACATAGCAGCAGCCAAAATACCAATGGACATTCATCAGTCACATAGGATCTATGGTTTAACATTCCTAACCTGAGAGCTACAGTACTGTGCATAAAAACTAGGCCGTTTTCTGTCCCGCCATTGAACCCAATTAAGGATTAATTGCTCCATGTGTTGGGTGGAGCCCGGCCAAGCTAAGTACAGGGACACAGGGACAATACAGCCTCACTGTACATCATGGCACGACTGAGCACGGCAAAATTAGATAATTGTTCTACATCGACTCTTCTTGCCAGACTGGGGTGTCATGGTGTGCAATCCAGGCTCTGATAAAGAAGCACCAGGAGACGGGCTCTGTGGAGGACCGCGACCGAACCGGGCGTCCGCGGAAGCTAAATGCTTCTAATGACCAGCACATTAAGCTACTCTCCCTCCGGGACAGAAAGCTAACCAGCAGTGCCATTGCAGGGATTCTGTACCAAACCCACAACCTGCAGATACACCCGTCCACAGTACCGAGGTCCCTGGCCAGAGGCAAGCTTAATGGACGTGTGTGGCTGCCCAAAAGCTGTTCCTCAGGCCCCCAAACCGGACCACGAGGTGTCAGTTCGTGGAAAGGCACAGCAAATGACGGCCAGAACAGTGGCAACAGGTCCTGTGGACAGATGAGTCCAAATTTGAGATTTTCGGCACACAGAGATGACATTTTGTGCGCAGGAGGGTCGGCGAGTGTTACCATGGCCAGTGCCTGCACCCAAATGTTAAGTATGGGGGTTTGGGGATTCAGGTCTGGGGGTGCATCTCCGCAGATGGCCCCAGGGACCTTGTGAGGATTGATGGGGTTTTGAATGCTGAGAAGTACTGCCAGATCCTGATTCACCATGCAATTCCATGCGGCAGGCGCCTGATCGTAGAAGAATTCATCCTGCAGCAGGACAATGAGCCAAAGCACACAGCAGCCGTGGTCCAAAGGTTTCTCTGGAGGAAAGAGGAAGTTGGCACCCTGAAGCTGATGTCATGGCCCTCGCAGGGCCCGGACCTGGACATCATTGAATCAATCTGGGACTACATGAAACACCAGAAGAAGAGGAGGAGGCCGACATCGCGAGAGGCATTGTGGGCCACACTCCAAGACGCCTGGAGGACAATACCGAGCAACCTGATCACCAGACTCGTGGAGGGGGTACCAAGACGACTACGGGCAACCATTAAAGCATAGGGTGGTCACACTAAATATTGAAAGCCATTTCTGTTTAAAAAAAATGTGTTAATAAATGGCCAAAACTATTGTGTGTTCATTTAGCATAGATTAATTTTATTACTGGGAAGGGAGGGGGGGTCTCTCCACACATTCTGCACAGGGAAGAGGCGCCCTGGCCCAGGTAGCATTTCCACAGCATTCCCTTGAGCTGATCCATGGAAGTGGGTGGGGCGGGGGGGGGGGGGGCTAAAAGCAGTAAGCCCACCACTCCACCCACCCACACCTTCATACCCAATCCCTCCAGCCGGTCCCGGCGCCCCCAACCCAACCCTGGAACCTTCACCTCCAGCAGGCCCCGGGAACCAACACTTGAGCCCCCCACTGCGGACTTAGCAAATCCACAGCACAAACACAAGCTTCGTGCCCCGGGTATCGCAGGCTGCCTTCTTGCCCGTGGTATCCTGAAAGTGCTTCTGTGGATGCAATGGCCTAAATCTTTAATGCAATACTGTGTTTACCTGTATCACGTCTCCAGTGGGTGCTCCTGGTGCACCCTCCATGCTGGTCTTGGGCATTGCAGGGTTCATGGGTGGAGGGGAGAGCTGCTGCTGCATGCCTGAGTAGGGAACCTGGGCACCCTGTGGCCCCTGCATCATGGTCTGAGGGGCCCCAGAGGACATCGGCGGTGCCTGAGGGTCAGTGCCCAGTGGGGCCATGATGGGAGCGGTGATGGGGGCAGGGGGGGTGTAGTTCTCTGGAATCTGCTGAATACAAACAAATGCAATCTGTTTAAAACTGTGCTAATGCAAATATAGATCAGCACATATGAGCTGCCTAAATGATATAAAAACTCTGCCTGTCTTATTCAAAGGAAAAGTTGCTTCATTTGAAATGTGCTGGTTTCATTCAAATTATTTATTTGATAAAGACTCCTCCGTCTGTTACTGACTTCATTTCAGTGCTGGCTCTATTGTCATGACAATAACACTCCATGTAAAATCCTAACTCTACATAAGTGAAATAAATAATTAATCATATTAAGCACAATGGAAAAAGGAGAGCCAAACAATATGAAGACCTGTTTAAAAATAGCTAATATTCAAAAAGCTTTTAATATTCAACCATCAGATCAGAGCAAAGTTTTCACATTATTTACGCAGAATCAGCGAGTTCATATGTGTACATGCATTTGCATTTGCAACAACTTCAACAACTGCAAATGAATTACACTTTGTGTCCTGAACCTAACCTCCTTTAACTGCCTGTCAAACAGCAACAATGGTCTAAGAGAAATGTGGCTTAATTCTAAAAACATGCAGCTACACTTACCTTCTTTTTTAATGCTCGGGTCAGAGCCGGAGGGTCATTCCAGCCGTTCTGAGGCCCTATAATAGAAAACAAATCTGTCTCATTGTCAGTAGTTTACAAAAATGTAATCAGTTATTGATAATACATTATGATATAGATCTCTAAGCAATTATAAAGATGTTTACATTGTTCATTAATATACAGCATTTGTCATAAAACTATAAATCAGATTAGTTTTACAATGCCATTCCTTATGTGTTTATCCAGCTGCCTAATCAGGCGCAAAAATGAAGCGCTAACAAATCTTTGATTTGTATGAGCATTAAATTATATGATATTTAAAACACTCATGTCGCTCAGAATGTTAAAGATGATTGCAATGTTCACTGTAGCTTCAATATGGTATCAAAAAAGCCATGCAAATTTCTTCCAGAAAAGCCACAATTATACCCATAATTTCCTCACGGTCTGCGCAGCCACGCCAAGCGTAAAAAGCACGATTACCTGGCTGTGTCCGCAACAAACCTCTGTCATCTGTCATCGACATTTAGCATTTCTCACTGTTGCAGTTTGAAATGTTTTAATCCACAGGACAATTCTGTTATATGTACACAGTGTGTTCACTGACTTATAAATACTGTTCAAGCTAGATGGCTCTAGCTTGAACAGTATGCGTCTATGGTGTGAATTTGAACATCCTAAATGAGATCGTTCTCGAGTTACAGCGTTCACAAGATTTTGAATTATGGCCAATGTTAAAGTTTTTGTGGAAGGACTTTGTCCTTCGAAACAGCCGAGCTAACGATTGCTAGAATTGACAATTACCCGTCATCATATGGGACATAAACTGTTGTAAGACTTACATTTACAATATAAACATCTGCTATTTAGGGTTTAAAGTTCCTCTCCATATGGGTAATACATTCTGAGGGTTTTCACTGTGATAAATGACCTGTAGACACCCAGTATGGTCTCTTTTTCTTAGCTGTAAAAAGCAACAGAAAAAAATATTTACTAATGTATAACGAATGCACCATTTAAATGCAAATTGATTAAATAGTTAAGATTTAATTTAATAGTGAGCAGAGAAAGTCTGATATTATTCACATTACAGCAGGTAAGATTTAATTACCTGTACTGCAGGTTCATAGTAATGAAATGAATTCATTTTCTAGCGAGCTAGGCTATTAACAACTGTTAGAGTGGGTAAACAGAGAAAACTGGAGTGCAACTAGTTTTAAAAGCTGAGTGAGTTTGTGAGGAGGACGGTGACAGTGAGGGTGATTAGAGCCATGCAGACCTGTTCTCTGAGAGGCGGGGATCAGCTCGGGGTCTATCTGTGTACCTGAGACTCCGATCGGTGGAGGAGGCATGTATGACACAGGAGATCCTGGCCCGCCATGCTGGAAAGACACTCCAGAGGACGGAGGAGCAGAAAAGGAAGAAGAGCTGGGAAAGAAAAGAGGCTGGGAGGGAAGAGATGAGGACAGGCACTGGCTGATGGGAAGCTGCCCGGGATAGGGTGGAGATGTTGGCTGAGACTGGATGGGCTGTGTGTACTCAGAGAGAAAACCAGGGGGGTGAGGAGGGGAGGAAGGCTCTGCGGAAGGGGGTGGATGAGGAGGAGCAGAGGAGTACTGAAGAGGCTGAAAGAGAGGCACCCCCCCAGCTCCAGGTGGGTACTGGTTGACCTGGGGGTAAGCTGGGAGTCACACAGAGGACGTTTTGTTAATGAAAAACCGTTGCATGTTAAACCAAGTGCACCATGCAACAGGACAGTTAAAATACAGTGCATGCTGAAGTACTTAATGTTTAGCTGGTAGGTTACAAAACAGTCAGCAGGCAAAGAGCTACACAAACCGAACATTCTCATTTCCTGTTAGTAACTAATATTAAGTATGACAGCACAAAAGAGATTAGATATTAGTGTTAAACAACAAAATACTTGCCAGTATTTCAAAGAATGGAAAGATTTATCTCCTCTACATAACATTTAGATGCTACTGATTTTCCCACACATCATCGCAGCCTGGAGGATGATCTTAAGCTCCACCAAACCTCATTCAAGTGCAGAAATTTAACACCAGCCTCATGAGTTTATTTCTTGTAACTGAGGCTTCTAAAGCTGCCAAAAATGACCAAACCAGAGTAGTTTCATTTTAAACACATACTGGTGCGTTTATCGATTTGGTTCAACTAAATTACCTGAGTGCATATCATGGGCTTGTGTAGCTTCTGTATCCAGAAATCGCAGAAAGGAGATCATAACAAAACCTTCCCGAGAATCATCAGCTTTTAAAGTTTTCTTCACTGCTTCAGCAACCCAGAGACAACTGTCACTGTACACTGATCATTACACTGCAAACTGGAACTGACTCGGCTGCTCTAATGAGGACAAATAAACAAATTTCTGGTATAAAAATATGCAGCCCATTTGATAAGCTTTTGTCAACAAATATAACTTTTTAGCCCACAACCTCACTAAGAGTTGTGATCATGTGAGTAAGGGGGATGTCCGGCACCCAAGCTGAGACAATATATGTTTTCACATTAAAACAAAGTCTACCAAGTGACTTAATATTCAAATACTTGAATTTCTGGTTATGTTCTCTTTGCTTAAATCCCTTAAAGTTTCAATCAAAATGTAGTTTCAGAACTAAGAATAATAAAAATGTCTCTGATTGGAGTTGGTGACACTCATGGGGATCATTACGTGTGAAAGAAGAATCACACGAACCACAAAATGCTCATTTTTGTATGAGCTCAACTTAACAGAGAAAATTGACAACCACTGTTGTGATACCCGTTACCTCCAACTGCGGTTTTAGGCTTCATCGAGCCAGCTAACTGTCTGGTTGTGTTGAGCTTCATTTGTAGTATAACCCCCCCCCCACTACTGGTGCTTGTGAGCAAAAAAAGACACACCAAGACTTGTATCTTTTTGTAGTTCACATTTCTATCAAGTCTAGTGATGCTCCACTCTCAGCATTCACAAAGGCTAAACGTGGCTTGTTCAGGCTAACATACCAAACATTTAGCATGTGCTGATCTTTGTGGGTTAGCACTTGAAATAAAAGCATTTTTGGTATTGAATATGAGAATTCCAGTCACACTGGTGCAGACAAACGGTGACATCATTGGTTGTAGGTCAAGTGGCCAAGTGGGAGTAAAACAGCTGTCATCCATCCATCGTTTTATGCTTATGTTAAGATAAAGTTGTTGTATACAAACAGTCTCTACAAGACAAAGTTGTTTGACTAAAATAAAAATAAAATGCTTTTTTTTTTCTAGACCAACAAGCCAACGTCCCTCATGATAGAAAGCTGAGTTCCTGAAGTGAAAACACTTACGCTGGTACTGATGAGAGTACATGTATGCAGGAGCGGAGGAGGCCGGAGGAGCTGCAGCCGTACCGGAGGCTGGTATCCCATACATGGGATTTGAAGGCTCCACCTGAAAAAAGCAGGGAAAACAAATCTGAAATCATCTTCCGCTGTCCACTGATAATCATTTCTGTGCTCTACAGAAGCAAGTTATGTCCTGATCATAATCAAGCCTCGTGTTGCAAATAGAGGGCAGAATAGTCCTGTGTTAGCACAGCTTTAATTTGCGTTTAATTTGTGGAGAACAGCATGCATTTTAATTTAAAGCATAAAGAGTAAGCTCTACAGTCATGCAATGAATCACATTAATTATGAGGTGGCAGCAAAAACAGATGAAAGACTCAGTAAAGCTCTTGAATGCATTGCAGCAACAGAAATACTAACAGGAAGTGTTGTGGCGGTGGGTGGGTAGCAATGAGGGAAGTCACTACCAAAGACGTAGCACGGATGCCAAGGGGAGGTTTGAGATGTGAGCCTTTGGCCTGCTCAGTGAAAACAGCTTTTTAATTTGCAATAAAGTGTGTCAAGATTGAATGGGCGGTAATGCTCAGTATACCTTCTGGTCTGAGGTGCTGCCTACTTGAAGAGGAGGAGGGACATTGGGGAGGGCTGTGGGAGTTTGGTTACTCCAGGAGGTGACAGTGGAGGCAGCCCTCACCTGAAGCACACAGAAACACACGGCGCATACAAATGATGGCCGCAGCATGGGAGGGGAGGACACACCAAACAACACCACAGCAACGCCACAACGCACAGACATTGGACGGGTGGAGACAAGAGAGGATTTTATAAGAGCCAAGGTTCAAATTACAAGAACACAACATCCTGAAAGAAAGTTTAGACACAATAACGCAATCGCCCAGACGCTGATGGAATCACCCCTTCCTGAAATATGCAGATTATTGTTCATGCTTAGGAAACAACTTGTCATTTAAACCCTGGCAAGAATGGACTGGCAAACGATGACATGACTACAACACATCAGAAAATTAAAATGAGCACTTTATCGGGCCGTTAGTTATTGTGGAGATGCCAGATTTAGAGGAAGAACAGGAAACAGACCAGTCTGCCCTCAGGTTAAATATTCAACATACTTAAATCTGTTCAACATGAAAGCATCGAGGAACAGATTCATCCACACACATGAGCTGCAACTGTAACGTATAAATAACTTATTATAGCTACTATATATTTGGATGCATGAAATTGCTTTGGTTTTAAACATAAAGAAAATGTGTTTTGTTAAGTTATAAATACTGCAAAAATCATTTTTTCTCTTTTCAAATCCCATTTTTTAAATTTAATGTTTAATTTTAGGCTCTTATTTTTGGGTGGTTTATACATTTGTATGAAAAATCTGTCAATAATATAACAAATAGAAATCATAGTAAATGACAGAGAGTAAAGAACCACAGAGAGCTCAGATCTGTATGTGAACACTGTTATGAGGCATAGTGGTGGCTTTGTGGAACATACTGGCTGGTAATACTGTGGCTGTGCTGGGGCGGAGGCTGGGGTAGGCATAGGCACCGGTGCTGCTGGTGTGGGCTGAGGCACCATGGTGGGCTGCACTTGGGTGTACGGATGTCGAGGCAGGGCTGAGCCGTGCTGAGCCTGAGGGCCAGGTGGCTGAGATGGAGCTCTCTGTGTTTGCGCCGTAGCTGCCGGAGCAGACACCTGCTGCCCCAGAGCCCGAGTGAGACGCTCACGAAGCTGCTGTATGGCAACCTAGATGGAACAAAAGAGACCTGGATTAGACACTACCTCTCTTGATTAATTAAATGAAGGGTTATCTAGCAACATTAACATATAAGTGGTGGCACATTATCTCGATCATAGCTTAACAATAGCAGTTGTATTTTCAGGTTACTGAAAATACAACTTTAACAGCAATTCTTCTCAAGTGATCACATTATTTTTGCCTCTGTCAGTTTCCAATAACTGTAACTGGAGCACAATAAAAAAAAGTGTGCATGCCATCAGAAATGTCAGTTACAAACATAAAATTGAATGTTTTTACTGCTATGAGGCCTCTGTTATCATTTAAGAAAAAACTATATTAAGGAACAAAACAGAATACAGAAAATGTTATATTTTCCATATTTTTAGATGAGAGTGCTCGTTTAAGAGCTAACACTGCCAAGCTTGGTGACGAAGCTGCATTTCATGCTATACAGGTGCAGTGCACAAATATATGCGGACCTGCTAATTAGTGATGGGGTCTGGACCACACAGCAAGCTAAACCAGATAATTCCATTTTAAGAAATCTACCAAAAGGCACCAACAGCACAAACATGATGGAGTCCAGTTCAGTCAGTGACACCAGTTAACAGAGGTGAGGACTGAGCTCAGGAACACACGTAAACATGCTTTTTTAATGCTTTTTTTAATCATTAAATTTGGGGATATAAACATGGGAGTCTGTGGGTATTGACTTGTTTTTAGAGTCAGCCTCCAAAGCTACATTTCACACAGCAGGTGCAACAGACATACCTGGTTGCTGTTGTCAGGCAGGTAGGCGATGGCAGTGGCCAGGCTGCCCTGGGAGGCCAGCAGGTTGGCGTACTGGCTCACCTTTTCAGCTAGCAGGATGCCGATAGCAGTGGGACCACAGCACTGGGTCTGCTCTACTGCATGCCGCAACACCACCACCTTCTCCACCAGGTCCTGAGGCATAGAAACACAATATTATAAGCACGATAACATGAATAATCCACTAATTCCACAGAAAACTATCTGTCTCTTTAGCTGCTAAATGCATTCTTCAAAAGCCAGTTGCTGCCTGTGTCTGTGTGCCTTCTGGTGCTGGACTGGTAGTCTACAGTTTGTTCAAAACAGCTGTCTGCTGCAGAGTCCAGGACTGGAAATTGAGGGACACTGCAGGGTTAGGTAAAGATTTTCTGTAAGTTTTTTGAGTCATCATTTGAGCCATTGCTAATGCAAAAAAAAAAAAAAATACTGGTTAGTGCAGATTTAAAGTGACTATAATCAAAAATTTTATAATACAGTACAAAATGAGAAAGTCAAATGAGGTGCTCACAACAGGATTGTTTTGGTTCACTCTCACTATCTATAAGCCACTGTTCAAACAGCAGAAAAACACAGGGACAGCTGGTGAACACACAGGAGCGTTTAGCAGCTGAAAGGAGAGTCAGTATTAGTCTGACATTCATCTGGAGATCAAAATCATGACTCAAAATGAATGACAGGGTTGCTCAGTAACTGCTGGATGTGTGGAAAAGAAACTGTTTGCAGACCAGTTTGTTAAATCAACTGAAAACGCATTAATCAGTCAGTGTTCAAAGTTCGTTTCTGCTACCTCCGAAGTAGCTAAACATGTGCTATAGATTAAAAATCAAAACTTAAACAACAAAGCTTATATACCTGTAGAGAGAGAGGACGGTGTCCGTCCTGCACTCTGGTCCAGCAAGAGACAAGTTTCTCCACGTTGCCAGCGCAGATGTAACAGAGACAGGCTTGGGACTGCAGGTTAGCATCCTCTGCTGCCTCCAGTCTGTCCCCGAGAACGTCTTAAAAATAGAATATCAGTTACCACACATCCAGAGGTGAAGGACTATGAGATTTAATTAAATGAAAGACTGAATGCAAATAAAAAACTTTATTTACAGGGTTTACAAAGTGCCTGTTCAGAGAAGAAACAGAAAGCCTGACATGCACAAAATACACGTGAACTAACCACAGAGGGAAGAGAACTCCTCAGGCTGAGCGTAGGTCATGACAGCAGCCAGAGCCTCCTTCCAGTTCTGAAGGTCGCATGTCTTTAGGATGTCGTGCCAGTCTTTCATTACCACTGCACTGATCAGCTGCAGGAGGAAGACACAGTTACAACACAAGTAACACATTCGTAATCAAAAAACACTCAGAAAAGTTTCCCTCAGGTGTCACCTTGGTTATCTTGCTGTGTGATTTTGTAAAATACTTCTTCTGGGTTTTTTCTAAGAGTTCGGGCCCTCCGGCAATGGCCAATATGATGCTGTCTGCCAATCGGTTGTCATGGAGACAAAGCTCCACAGCTCCCTCGAAGTCTCCAGTCAGCAGAGCTTGTGTGATCAGCCCGTCCACATCTGGCAGGAAACAATTTCTTTTTTAATATTTTATAACAACCTAGTTAAAAAAAAAAAAACCGCAGCAGGTTTGAGTTTGATCCTATCCTGCCAAATATCCGTGCCTACAATTTGTTGATGGTTAAAATCCCACATCAAACAAGGAGTTAAATTATTTAGGAGAACAATGCATCTCTCATCACCACCCCAGTGCTGTGAAGCCTGAGTTAATGTCAGGAAACACTGACAGGGTTGTTACCTTGATTGATGCTGAGGCTGACCCCTCCTGCTGGTGTTGGAGCTGGAGCTGGGACCTCAATAGGTGCTAGTGTCTCAGCAGGACTGGGATCCTCCTCCACTGGTGCTGTCATCTCCTGAAACATATAATGATGCTTCCATCTTTTCTCCATCCTTCATGTGATTCAGGCAACTAGATTTCCTAACACGGTGAAAGGCCCCGAGGCTGTACCCCGTCACAGTACAGTTTTGGAATCATTTGTTTTTAGATGTTTTTTAAAACACCAGCTCCTTAGTACAATGTCTGCATGATGTCAGAGTGAGCGATGAAAGAATAGTGGAGCTAATATTCCTGTGCATTCACCATTATGTGTGCTGATTCCTGCATGCTACCCAGACAGCTCCCTCATCTAATTCAAGGACAGCTGTAGAAATAATCCTGAGCTGATGCTCCTGAAATTGTCTAAAGTTCATGTGTGGAAATGGCTGAACAGTTTTACCACATAGCTTTTCTTTAGGAGGTATTATTAAAGTATTCCCTCAGATGAGAATCTATTTCATATTTAAAGTATTTCATCAGGAAAAGAATTATGTGGGAAAGAAAATAATTATGTGAAAATCCTTGTAAATACTCAGATACCAATCAACCAAAATACTTAAAACCACCTGTGTGAGTTTACTGTGGGTGCGGGTGGGACATGTAAATTTAACTAAATACAGCATCAATGAACATGACAACAATAAAGGTGTACCTGATCTAAGGGGATGTCCTCCTCCTCTACCTTCTCGTTCTCATCAGCCTCCTCCTCTGGGAGAGCCTGATCCAAATCGGGGTACGGCTCACTGCTAAGAGAATCTTCTGGATCTGCTGCTGGCGCTGCTGGATCCTCAGCCTCTGGTTCAGGAGAGGAACTGAGTTCAAGTGTGTCTGCCGGCTGAAGGTTTGCAGCAGCGATCATGTCAAACGCTGCCTCTGGAGTGTCAGCAGGGGGCATGAAACTGAGGTCTGCTAACGGCTGCAGGGTGGCTGAAGCGGGCACATCCACCTGTACAGAAGAGGAGTGGATGGATTCAGAGTCAGCTGCACAATTTGATCTGGGATTTGTGCACCATTAGACGCATTATGGAATCAGCTTACTAAGTCAGCCAGATCAGGCATATGTTAATTTATTGGTTTCAGCTAAAAGACACGTCTTTAAATTAACAATTGGATAAATATAATTTTCAAATTGGGATCAGAACCTGAGTCAGATCTGACGAAAAATATTGTCCCAATTTCAGAGAGTGAAGAAGAAGAATGCAAAATCATTGCATTTAGTACTGAAGTAAAGCTCATGTTTGAGGTCACTGGTGCAAACAAATGCATCAACTGACAACACATTTACGCAGAGAACGAGCAGTCCATACAAATGTGTATCACACACTGTATTCCTAAAGATTGCTGCACAGCATTTCCACTTTTTTTTTTTCCCCATTTGTGGCCACAGCGGCTTTTATCAGCAGTGTAGAGGCAGGAAACAGGGGGACGATATGGGGGAAGACACAGGGCAAATTGGCGACAAGCCAGGACTCGAACTCGCGCCGCCCGCACCGCAAAGCGGCATATGAAAATGGTCGCCTGCTCCACCCCCGAGCCACCCAGGCGCCCCATATCCACTTTTTTGCTGTGATTGTGAGTTTCAAAAGTCCAGCTTCCTCTGAGAAGTGTCAAAAAGTGAAGTTGAATTTATCGCTCTGAAACACGGCTTAATAACACTTAGAACACTTCCCATACTGCAAAATGCAAGACAGAGATAAAGAGTTTACACCTTTAACTGTGGTGCTGTAATTACTGCCAACACCTATTAGTCAGACTTCTGCCAGTGAACAAACGTGTGTACACGCTATGACAAATGGAGACTAATGCAAAGTGAAATGTGCAGTCTGAAAGTTGAATTTAATTACCTGCCGTTAAAACACTGGCTGATTTGTTTTCCCAGTGTCTTTTGGGTCATAAAGGACAAATAATATTATACCATCAGGACTGCATAGCACAGCAGTATCCTAGGATCTGGTGAAAATATGCGTGAGGAGCAATTTAAAAAATTTACATAAAATGAAACTTTGCCCATTTAAGAAATTATCTTTTAAACTGTTACAATAAAGCTGGAAAAGCACCGTTTTTGACAGGTGTTTTCCAGCAGTGTTACACCAAAAGGAATTTTCAAACTCAAACTGGTTCTTCTTCAGAAGGTGTAGCAGCCTAAAGTGGGTGCAAACAGTGAGTGTCTGCAGCCATCTGTAAAACACAGTGGAGGATCTGTCATGGTTTGGGGCTGCATTTCAGCCAGAGGTGCTGGAGAATTTGTCAAAATTGATGGAAATATCAGATTTTGGTTCACCGTGTAATACCATCTGGAGCACATCTAATTGGCAACGGCTTTATTTCAGCATGAAACACACTGCCAATGCAGCAAAAGCATAGTGCACAGTGGAAAGCTATCAGTCATGGATTGGCTTCCCAGAGGCCGGATCTCAACATTATTGAAGCAGCGTGAGATCATCTTGACAGAGAACAGAACAAAAGGCAGCCACAATCCAAAGAAGAGCTTTGAATGTCCTTCAAGACCCCTGGAGAACTGTTCCTGAAGACCGCTTAAAGATATTACAAGAAAGTCGCCTAAGAAAATTCCGGCTGTGTCGAAGAATAAAGGCGATCATGCTAAATATTTACTTTCAAACTCGTCTGTAGTCATTTTTGAAGGACACACGTGAGTGGCATCCTTCAGCTCTTCTAACTCATGAACAGATTTAATGCTGATGTATTCATTTGAAATTCACAATTCAAGATTACCTGTTTTGACAAACTTACCTTCAGGGGGTTGGCAGACTGTTCCTCTAGTGCGGCTGAAATCTGGAAACAAACGGATGTATTAATCAGAAGTTAAACTAAAAAAAAAAACATGTGTAGCATCATATTTCACATACAATGAACAGATAATATGTTGCACCTTTAAAGCTAGCTCCTCTTTGTTGTACCCCAGAAGTTCCAGGTACTTGCTGCGAATGTCACTTTCAAAATTAGCCTAAAAACACATAACAGCCACATTACATTAACCACACCAATTTTTAGCAACACCATTATTTGTTGAATATTGTGTTATTTGATCCTTTCTCCATTTCATACCTTAAGGAAAGACCAAACTGTTTTTTCAAACTCATTTCCAGCTGCATCGATCTTTTCCTGGCAGAAATCCACAAAGTTGCCTGAACTCAGAGTGGCCTGCAGCTGGTCAGAGCGCTTCAAAAAAGCTGTTTCTGTAACAACCTGGCTGATGTGCACAACATGTGAAGTGGGCTGTTGAGGCTGCTGTGGGTTCGGCTTTGTATTCTCCAAAGATATCAGCTTCCCACCAAACTAAAAGGAAACAAAGCAAAATGATTCCAAGTGTGCTAAAAAAAAAAAATCAGTCAGTCTCTCCGTAAGTTTGATTAAAGCTTAAAGAAATAGGACTCACTGCAAACGAGGCTCCCACAGGTCTGCGAATCCACTTGGGTGGCTTCTTCAGGGGGTTGACTGTAGCTGGAGGGGCTGCAGTCTGGGGCAGCTGCAGCGGAGGCAACACTTGTCCTGTCCCGAAAGGATCCATGTTCCCAAACGAGTTGCAGATCTGTAAGAGACAACCAGTGCCAAGTGAGACAAATTAATATGGACTAAAATAAGCTCTGAAAAACAAAAGAAAACATATTCAGAGGTGTGTGAGCTCAACACAAGAAGTGTCAAAAAATGTGTCACTGGCCAAATATTTAGGGACCTGACTGTAGGTCTAATGTAAATTAGCCTGTCCTTGGAGTTGTTTTAAATACACAATAATAATAATACTAAATCTATGATTTGAAGATATGTGTCTGCTGTTGACCCAGATACCACACAACCATATACTGATGGGGTGACCACATTCAGTAAATTGTCCGTTAATACAATCAAAAACAAACGTTTTTTAGCAGACTTTAACTTACCTGGTCAGCTTGCCTCAGGCTCTGTGCCTGGCTGCTCCCTCCCATGATGGAGTAGATGTCGATGTGCCCGTCGAAGCCTGCGGCTGACAGCACGGCGGGGTTTTTGGGGCACCACTGGATGTCGAAGCACCACTGACTGCTGGTGGGCAACTCGTACAGCACCTGAGGATTCAAGAAAATTATCTGCCAACATCAGACACCTCACAGTCACAATGTGAGGAACCTAAATCCTATATTGCGGTGATAGTACCATATCACCCCAATAGAGCACTTCGCTCTCAGACTGCTGGCATTCTTGTGGTTCCTAGGATACTTAAGAGTAGAATGGGAGGCAGAGCCTTCAGCTTTCAGGCCTCTCTTCTGTGGAACCA
>JAVDPK010002989.1:550636-566491 GCA_034780415.1 Cichlasoma orientale
TTTTCCTTCCCACCGTCACCATGTGCTTGCTCATAGGGGATCATTTTGACTGTTGGGTTTACCTCACAATATAACGCGCCCTGAGGCGACTGTTTTGTTGTGATTTAGTGCTATATAAATAAAACTGAATTGAATTGAATCAGAGGACATCATGAAGATGATAACTGCCAGTACACACACACACAGAACTTTTACCTCTGCTGTATTTGGATCCCAACACACAATCCTGCTGTCCTTCCCGCAGCTCAGCAGCAGCTCAGGATCCGCTAAGCTCCAGGCAATGGCCAGGATACCCCTGTATGGAAAAAACAGAACAACCAGATGAAGAAGAGACCAGTTACAAACCACACAATATTTAAGGCTGACAAAATAGTATCTTTTTTCTTCCAATTACTAACAAATACCTTGAAAAGACCTGACTGGTTCCTAGTTAGGTACAGCTGAATTAAAAAAAATCTAAACAATTACTTAAAAAGCTGGGCAAGCATCATTCAAACAGGAGGAAATTGCATATTTTTTAAACTATTTTTAGCAGCAGGTTAACAACTTGATGCTAAAGTGAGTATTCAGGAAGCATGAAGGTGTAAGTGGGCTTGACTGTTTGTTATGGCACAAAGGAATCCAATATATCTGGCTCTGGATACACAGATAAAGCTTATTAGAAAGACATATTTACAGTCTGCTTTGGTCTTTAGGGAGATTATCATTAAGGAAAAACATAAAACATCATCATCAGATTTAGAGTGATTTATCACCAAATGTAACAGCAGTGGTTACCGTGAGTGATGCTCTAGAATCTTGAGTGGAGAGGTAGCAAATCGTAAGTCCCACATCTGGATGACGGGCATCCGGTCGTCCTCTGAGGCCAAGACCAGCTGAGTGGCCACTTCTGGGTTCCAAGCCAGGCCAGAACAATGCATCTGGAAACAAAAACACAACAATAACCTTAGACTGTTTTGGCTGAGTAGGCAGAAGAAAAGGACTGGAAGAATATGCAGCATATTAAGTGTTTCCCTGACAACGTACTCTGTTGCTGTGGTCGCTAACTTTGATAATGAGATCATTCTTGCGGAGGTCCCACACTGAAGCCCGACCGCCCGGGCTGGCTGAGGCCAGGATGTGCTGGACCTGTCTGTTCCAAGCCACGCAGCTGATGTCCTCCAGAGGCTTTAAGATGAAAACATGAACATTCATATTGACCATTCATTCATTTGTGTCATCTACAAATGGTTAATTACATACATGAGCTGAGAAAAACTGTGCCCAAAATAAATCTGACAACAAAATTATTTGAAAATATCAGTATAACTTCAGTATGATGGTGATGATATTAAAGCAGAATAATAGCAAATGGAACGTTAGAGTATACGAGACGTGCAAATTACAACAGAAAATTACTATAATAATAATTTTCTGCCTCAATTCAGACATCATTTGCCTTTACTTCCTTTTTTTTTTCTTAGGGCCCCGGGGCAGACACAGGACACACTGGAGAGATTATATTTCTCAGCTGGCCTAAGAACGCCTTGGTATTCCCCCAGATAAGCTGGACGAGGTGGCTGGGGAGAGGGAGGTCTGGGTTTTTCTGCTTAGGCTGCTGCCCCCACAACCTTGCCCCAGATAAGCGGAAAAGAATGGATGGATGGATGGATGGATGGATGGATGGATGGATGGATGGATGGATGGATGGATGGATGGATGGATGGATGGAGATACTGTGTAGTCTTTACAAAAAAAGCACCCAAATTTATGTTGATTCTAGTCACGGATCTATCACAAACTGTAGTAATCCTCCCAAAATTAGTATAGACCAAATTAGTGATGGCATGTTGTAAACAAACTGGCATTTAAAGGGTTAAAGTTCTGAAAATGAATACATTTTGGTCATTATAATAAAGACAGGTAACTCATTAGTAGATTTTGTAGCTTTAGAAGTGCTCACACCTGTGTTTTAGGTCCTGGTGTCATTGGCGATCCAAAGTTATTCATGTCCCATATATAGATTTCAGACTCATTTCCACCTGATGCAACAAGGTTTGTCTGCAGAAAAAGAACACAAAACACTAAATGAGTCACTGTCCTTTGTTTTAACCCAGCTTCCAGCTGCGACCCTGTTCACAGGGTGAAATGCATCATACCTGGAAAGGGTTGACATCCAGAGCTCTCACTGGCCCTGTGTGCCTATCACTCTCAGCAATGATGACATCGCTCTCCCCACTCATTATCTTTGCAGGGTCGTACAGGATGACGTTGCCGTTCTCCCCCCCTGCGATGAGAACACCAGAGGGATGACCCTGGGAGTCCATACCATATGGACCCCACACCAGTTTGTGGTATCTGTAAGGAGGAAGAACAAACCCTGACTGTGTTGAACAGCAGCATGGAAAATAAAAATTCAGTGACATTACTGAGGTGAGTTGCTTGTTCTACCTGTGAGTGGAGGAGAAGCTGCCACATGATTTCATATCCAGAGATGGCTCAGCCAAATCCAGCTCAAAAAACTCCAAGGAGGCATTTGTGCTGAAGGAGGCATCCAGCTGCTGAGCTGATGTTCCTGCAGGAAGAAAGCACAGGTATAAAATACACTATATTACCAGAAGTATTGACTCACCCATCCAAATAATAACCACTTCCTTGGTCACAGACGTATAAAATCAAGCACCTAGGCATGCAGGCTGCTTCTACAAACAATTGTGAGAGAATGGATCGCTTTCAGGAACTCAGTGAATTCCAGCGTGGTACTGTGATGGGATGCCACATGTGCGCCAGTGTGGAAATCTCATTCCTGTGTCTGATAAGTTTCTGAGCTAATAAACTATCCTGGAACCCACGCTAGGTAAGTAAACTAGTTTTCACCTGTTTGTTAGCTTGTTTTTTTGTTGTTGTTGTTGATGGTTGTTAACCTCTTTACCTCCACCAGGTGACTGATTAGAATTACGTATAGGGTTAGGTTCACATCTACCCATTTATATGTAATTTTCATCTACATGTATAAGGGGATCTTATAACAAATCAACTCTAAAACCAAAATGTATGAAATAAACTTGATGTGAAAGGTAACAGCTTCTAATTTCAGAAACTATGCTTGTTTAGCATGTAGATAAAATTCAGCCCAACTGAAACCCTAAGCCTAAGTGGTTTACCGGAGACCTGGTGGATTTTAAGAGGTTAATTTAGAGGGTGCAAAGCCTTCCTAATCTTATTACTATTTAAGGTCATTAAACAGGCCGATTCTTTGGCATGAGAACCAGATTTAGGTCCGGACTTTGGCTAGGCCACTCCAAAACCTTTATTTTGTTCTTCTGAGCCATTGAGGCAGACTTGCTGGTCTGTTTTGGTTCATTGTCCTGCTGCATAACTCAAGTGAGCTTGAGCTTCAGGGCCCAAACTGATGGCCGGACATTCTCCTTCAGGATTTTCTGGTAGAGAGCAGAATTCATGGTTCCATCAATTGCAGCAAGTCGTCCAGATCCTGAAGCGGCAAAGCAGCCCCCAGACTATCACGCCATCATGTTTGAGTGTTGGTATAAAATGCTGTTTGTTTTATGCCAGATGTAGCAGGACACAAATCTCACGTGACAAAGTTCAACTTGTGTCACGTGAGTCCATTTTCCCAGAAGTCTTGGGGATTGTCAAGATGTTTTTTGGCAAATGTGAGACGAGCCTTTGTGTTCTTTTGGTCAGCAGTGGTTTTCCCCTTGGAGCTCTCCCATGAATGCCATTTTTGCCCAGTCTCTTTCTTATTATTGAATCATGAACTCTGACCTTAACCGAGGCAAGTGAGACCTGCAGTTCTTTAGATCTTGTTCTGGGTTCTTTTGTGGTCTCCTGGATGAGTCTTGAATGTGCTCTTGGAGTAATTTTGGTAGGCTGGCCACTCCTGGGAAGATTAACCTCTGTTCCAAGTTTCTCCATGTGTGGATAACGGCTCTCACTGTGGTTCACTGGAGTCCCAAAACCTTAGAAATGGTTTTGTAACCCTTTCCCGACTGATTGATGTCAGTGGCTTTGTTTCTCATCCTTTCGTTTCTTTAGATTGCGGCATGATGTGTTGCTTTTTGAGATCTTTTAGCCTGCATCACTTTGTCAGACAGGTTATATTTCTTGATTCAAAAGCTCTGGCTCTTGCTCTTATTAAATGAAATCATTTAAAAACTGCATTTTGTATTTGCTCGGGTTATCTTTGTCTAATATTAAAATTAGTTTGATGATCTGAAACATGCAAGTGTGATAAAAACGGGAAAAAAAATTGCATTAGTTCATGTGGTTTACACTCCTGACAATAGAATATGTGTAAATTACAGGTAAAATATTCATTAACACCAATTACAGTTTTTATAGCCTCTTCATAACACCTCTCTGTCTCCACAGGTGCTTGTTTCTACAGTAATTTAATGGTCATTCTAATTTAGAGAACATGAGTAAAAGTCAACTGGACAGCACCCAGTTTGACAAGTACTTGCCTGGCCTCCTGCGATTTGCTGTTTTTAGATTAAAGACAATTTCATGGACAGTTCTGCAGTCAGCATCCTCCTTCTCATGTCATTAAATGTACTACATGCTTACAGCACTAAACATGATGCTGCACTAAAATTTTCTCTATTACTGTAATTTTCCAGTTATTTAAAGAGGCTGTAAAAAAATGGCTGGAGCAACTGACAAAAACTACATAATGTTGCATCAAAGCGCCAGACCGCAGCAGATCCACGCCTGTACTGATGCTCTTTGCATGCTCATACCTGTTGCCAGGTAGATGGGGTGGTGCTGTGCAGGACTCCAGCTCTGGATGGCTGTGCGGTTGATCTCTTTAAGTTTCATCCTGGAGAAATAAGGGGATATTTTGAGGAATTGTACAGTAAATGTTACAGAGTATTTACAATATTTTTTCTCTTTTTGTGGTTTCTGTCGGATTAACAACCCTTTGGTGTATTTTAGCTCCTACAACAACCAAAATAAATTATACGTATGCATTCTTAGATGGGAGGCTTAAAACTTGCGGAAAAAAAAATCTTGAAAGAAACAAATCAACACTGGTAACTTTATTACAATCGTCCTCTATCAGTTCTACCACAACACATGCTTAGTGCCTTCCCGGACATTAGATTTATTGCAGGACTGCTGTGCATTAGTTTCAGCTAACAATATTGCTAACAATATCAAACAGTTTTAATACTGTGCTAATACCGACTTTCAAAAGTGTGAATCTGTATTTTAAATAGAAGGGATTGGACCGGTTTATACACAAGTAGTTACGGTTTTATACGCTTTACCATTCATCTAGCTGCTGTAATAAATACACTAGTTACAGAGTAACAAAGGCCTGCTTTGACCGGCACTAATTATCACATAGTTCATGTCGTTTGGAGCTGTGTTGGAGAAAGAGCATTACAAATGCCCACATCTAGCTTTAAAAGAAGCTGGGAGTACTTTTGCACTCTTTTGCAGTCCTTGCTAGCAGCAAGCTAACAGCTGATGGACCAATTAAATGCCACAGAGCTGTGTCATTAATAAGTCCCGGATAATAAGAGAAATGGGCGGAATATTATTGTCACTTCTTGTATATGCTCACTGCGACACGGTACAGCTTGTCCTGATAAAGCTACAATGAGATATTGCGTTTTGAAGCCTGCTAGCTGCCTGCAGGAACATATGAGAGAGGAGACACATTCACACAGACCCACACACAGATCTGATTACTTCACTAAAGCCGCTTACCTTCTCTTCTTCTCTGCTTCTCACATGAACGCACACATAAAAAATATATAAGTGACAAACACTAATGGTGTCCGCCCGTACAAGTTCCCCTTTCGGTTCCGCTCAGGGACTCACGGCTGTGAAAACTGAAGAGGAGGTTACAACACCGGGTACCGGCTGCGGACTCGAGACAGATTTCCACGTCCCCACTGGTCTCCATCAACGTGGCACTAAGCAACATCTTCTCCTCCCACGAAGAAGAATGACTTCCGGGGGACCTTCTCCCTGTTCGCTAACATATGCTAACGTTATCTTTAAACGCTGAAAATGGCAGAAATAAGTATTATATGTGAATATTTATCATTTTGAAGTATTTATTACGGAATAATGGTGTTAAATCTCTCTTAACGGCCTTTAAATATTTCAAGATTTCATATATAAGTGTGCAAAAGTCTTGAGCTGCCCCTCAGTCATTTATATTTTGTTTCCAAGTAGCGACATGCACACACGGATATATTTTTTGTGTGTGTGGGTATGTATGTATATATAAATATATATTTAGTACTCAATTTTATTTCTATGTGTATATAGTCTTTTATATAGTTTACTTTATATTCTATTTAAGTGTTAGTTCAGGCGCAAAATTGCGTTTGGTCTTATATGCGATATATTGAGGGGCCTGGGATTAGGAATTTCATTGCTGGTAGTGATGTGCCATTGTTACCTGTATATGACAGTAATAAACTAAACTAAAACTCCATACTTCCACATTAGGACAGGAATAAATAATGGTAAATGGACTGGTTCTTATATGGTGTTTTTCTGCTCTACCTGAGCACTGAAAGCACTTTATTCACCCATTCATACAAGCACTTTTTTCAACACCTAAATGCTTTCTAACTAACATTCACATTCTGATGAACACAGAGCAACTTGGGGTTGCCCAAGGAAACTTTGGCACGCAGACTGGAGCAGCCAGGGATCAAAAAACCAACCTTCCGATTAGCAGATGACCTGCTCTTCCTCCTCTGAGCTACAACCACACGTTGTACAAGTTCTCATTTAGCAGAAATATTCTGAAACATATGCACAAATATCTAACAAGCAGGCAGGAATTACAAATGGGTCACTAGGGGTCTCCAAAGTATCACTGAGTTAAGAATGGTGAGAATTAAGTTAAATTAGTATTTGTTTTGTTTGAAATCATTAATGCTCACATATTGATACTCAAATATGCCAACCATTATGGGAAGGACAAAATCGTAACTGCAGCTTATTACTACTTCTGACAATAGTCAGATTCTGTCCCTGGTAGCAGTGAAAGGAGAATTAAAGGCAAATCTTGAATTCTTATGGACTGGTGAAATATATGTAATAAGCAAGAAGCATCAGGTAATGAATGTCACAAAAGCAAACTTTCTTGACAACTCACTTTTATTTGGCAATAAACTTAAAGTACAATAAAGTATGTATGAATGAAACCAGTCTGGTTATTATGCAGCTGTGTCAATACATCACCAGAACTCTGACAGCATTTCAGCAGTTGGGCCCTGGAAGAACAAAGGCGGTATTAGAATAAACTCTTAGATTTAACAGTAGAGATGTACTTTATTTCAGAAAATAAAACCCTCATTTGGAAGTTCGTGTTTAATCTCCCCCACACTTATGAATGGGTCAGATGGGTAGTGATTGATATAATCATTGGGAAGGCCATTCAGAGCATGTTCTGAGCATGAAGACATACATACATGCAAGTCACGTCCACACGTGGCTCACTTCACGGGAACTTCTTTTCTGCAGCTGACCTGTCAAAATAAAATTAATTCATTTTCTGTATAAACTAGCACAAGAGTCGGAACATCAGTGGACTTGAAAATACGATTATCGTGCAACAATAGAGAGTTAGGATTATGGGACGTGCGCCGATTTTTAAGAGAGTTTAGTAGATTTCAGAAAATGTGACTCATTTTCCTGGAAGCGAGTCCTGATCAAAATATTCTGTTTTCACCAAACAAGCTAATATTGCACAGGAGTTTGGCCGGCTCAGTCTTTATAGCGCTATCACTATTTTTTACAAGCTCACGTGCAGCGTTTACTTTATATTTACACTGAAACAATAACGGGCTTACTTCACGACATGGGCCTACTTACCTGATCCAGTGTCTCAGCACACGTGTGGAGAGCAGCTCAGCTAACACGCAGTGTCGCACCTGTTCAAGAGCGAGCTAGCTGCCCTTACCGGCTACACTTTAATCTACAGAGGTAGTGCCGCTATTGGCACTTTTAAGTACATACTGGACCTGATCCAGTTACAGAGATTAACTTCCTCTAAGATCCTCGACCCACGACAACCAACAACTAAGGCAAGTCCCTTCTGCTTCTGCTTCTTCTGCTTCTTCTACTTCTTCTTCTTCTTCTTCTGCGAGGGTTATTTGCCAAATGACGAGTTGATGCAATGCCGCCACCTAGTGGTTGAGAAAATCCACTGCTAACATTCGGCCGCAAAAAAAGTCTGATTAGTTCCACTGGCAGGGTCAGACATGCCACAAAAATCATAGACATACAATGCCTCCACCTCCACCATGTTTGGCAGATGATGTTCATGAGCCGTTTCTTTCCTTCTCCAGCAGACTGAAGCCTGAAATTTTTTTGCTAATGGGGATTACTTACATATATGCTGACCTCAAGATCTGAATTTCTGTCTGTGCTTAATCTGAGCATCCACCATTCTTTCAGTGGATTCTGTCATTTCTCTCTGTCAGAGAGAAAATAAAGAAAATAATAGAGCAGGCATGTCTGCATATGGTGCACAGGTCTCTTCACATGTGACAGAAAGTTCACACTGAGCACGCGACAGCCATGAAAGAGTGTGGAGACGCCATGACTAACGTTACGATGCCTACAACATCATCTGAACAGAATGGGGTACTCAGTGGTCTGTGACCACCATCCGCAAAACATTTCCTTTTCTCGGAGGCCTCTTACTGCTCTTGAGTGCACCTGTTGTCATATTCATTTGCACCAAATCAGGTGAAATTGATTCACAATGGTTTAGCTTCCTACCAAGCAACCTTGAGGTGACTGTTGTTGTGATATGAAGCTACATAAATAAAACTGAACTGAACAACAGATTACTATCCTGAATGTTACAGCTGGCTTAGAAGGCTGTAACACAAGGAGGAACACAACACCAGTTGTTAACAAGGCCATGCAACCAATAAGGGAGTCCAGTGTGAAGGCTAAGTAACCCCTCAGAGGTTCCAGCACCAGGACAGCAATTGCCACCTGATCCTGAGACTTCCTCCAAGATTTTACACTCAGTATAAATACCAAGAGTGGATTAAAGTTCATTTTGTACATTACCTTTGGTGTACAGTTATTTCTCCCCTTAAAGTGATCAGATGTAAACACTTAAATCAAGTACGGAGGAAGCCATGACACACCACAGATATGGGTTTTCAATTCAATTTGATTTATATAGCACAAAATTCTAACAGTTGCCTCAAGATATTTTAGTTATTATTATTAGTTATAAACATTATCAAAAATGCAGAGAGGGCGTTTGTCTCCCATGCTTTGTGCCTCTCCTGTGGGAGCTGGTACCACAGGAGAGGGCCCTGATAGCAGAAGGCTCTGCCTGGCTTTCCACCTTTGAACCACAAGTAAGCCTGCAGTCTGAGAGTGAAATGTTCTGTCGGGATAATACGATACTATGATGTCTTTAAGTTATGACACGGCCTGATTATTCAAGAGTTTGTATGTGAAAAGGACTTTAAATTCCATTCTGCATTTACAGGGAGCCAATAAAGAGAGACCAATATATGAGAAATGTGGTGTCTTTCTAGCCCCCCGTCAGTACTCTCAGTGCAACATTTTGGATCAAATTAAGCCTTTTTACAGAGCTTATAGAACAGCCTGATAATGAATTGCAATAATCCACCCTTGAAGTAACAAATGTACAAACTAGTTTAACTGCATCACTATGCCATTTGTCTAATTATACTGCCCAGATGAAAAAAGCGGTTCCTACATATTTTTGCTTAATGTGAAGGAAAATGAAGGCCATATCCTTTATTGCTCAATAACTCCAAGATTCCTCACAGTGTTACTGGAGGCCAAGTTAATACCAGACTACATATCCAGTTAGACCCATTTTCTGAGATTTTAGGGTCCAATAACCTCAGTTCTGTCTGAATTTACAAGTAAAACAATTACAGGTCATGCAGGAATTTATGCCTTTAAGACATGCCTGTATTTTAAATGATTTGTGTCTTAAATACAAACAATAAAGACGTCTTTTGCCCAAATGTTTCTAAGGTCTGTTTGCTTAAAGCACAAAATAGCAGCTCTTCTACTCTTTGTTCACAAGTCTCAGCTCTACAGCGTAGCCTAAATTAGAACTCAGACATTAGAGGGTCTGAAGGTACATGAGAGAGGACAGGGCTAGAAACCACTCTTACACTCACGCCATTGCCTCCATCATGTGAAAGAACAGTGAAAAAGTCACAGGGTTCTAATTGATTTTTAATGTACAGTAAGCATGTAACTAAGAAAACAAAACAGCACCAGGAGAAATGTGAGCCTCTGTCAGTGTAACCATGTTACAACTTTTCTGAGCAGTGCTGTGTGTATGCATTCATCTTACACTTGGATTTAGGATAAAACCAAAGATTGCATCTACTTATTCTCATTAAAACAATTTAGCCTAGCCTTGGTTAATAATTAATAGTTGGTAGCATTTTAAGCCACACAATATTAGCGCTCACGATGATTACAAATACCTGTGAAAATAAATATCAAAAGATACATATTCTTTTTTGTCTACTGTAAGCACAAATATACTGATTACATAAAAATTACAGGCATTTTTTTAAAACCTCAGAATGAGAGAAAAACAGAGTTAAATGGAAAAACACACGTGAAGGAAACATTTGATAGGAGTTTGGAGGAGGGAAGGGGAAAAATAAAATCAAGTGAAAGAACATCTGAATTCCTGCTCAGTCATTTGTGTGCATCACACTCAGGCGGACAGGTATGGTAGCATCTTAAAAGGCAGTCTATTTGTCCTTCTGTTAGCATAGGTGAACAGTGCAAACAACTGCTCCATGTTTTTTATTATTCCAGCTGGCCTCAGCTTGGCTAAGGCGGGGGGAATCTGTCTGCCTTCAGTTCATTGTTCTGCCTTTTGATGAAGGAGACAACCTGTTACCCTGCATGACAGAAACCCTAGGGCTGTGGGACAGAGTGCAAAAAGTAATCCGTGCCTCTTAGCCCCCACAGCTGGGGGAGGGTGGCGAGCACTAGCAGGGCTTGGCCTAGCAGTTGATGGAGGCACAGTCTGCTTTTGCTTTCCCCGCAGAGTTGATTATCCTCATGAGGCAGTGTCCAAACTCCTCCAGGATCATCCTCTCTGCCTCCGTTTGAGGCTGGTGAGTCTGTTCTGCCTTTTTGGCCTGTTCCAGCAGACACTCGCATGTCGCTTCAAGCACCTCCTTTGTTACAAACGTATATGGGAGCCTGCAGAGAAAAGCAAAACAAAAGTCTAAGTATGACAACAAAGCCACGATTATCTGGTAGCAGCTGTAGTAAGCAGAAGGATCCTGAAGACTTCATGTCAATGAAATGCTTAATGTTGCTTTATATAGATGTGCCGACACCCTTTCAGACCGTTACAACTTGCACAGGGCTCCACACAAACAGTTCAAATGGCTTCTCAAAACACTTAATACTATACTTAAACTTGCCCAATCAACACAACTATAATTTAATAACTGCTGATGGATTTCTGATGGAGCAGATCACCGAACCCTAATATCCATTTGCTAACTTGTGTTTATAAAGGTAGCAAAGCAATGTTTAAGTCAAGCCTGATGTTGAACTGCAGAGAACACACTGATTCCCAGCCTCCTCTTCTATACAGCTTGTTAATTCAACACTGGTATTGGTTCGGCGGCCAAGTTAGACTTCTCTTATTGGAAGTGGGATTGGTGCATCCTGAGCCAAAAGTTACGCTTTGCAGGAAAACCCATGTTGTTACAATGTAGCTGTGATGCAGCCATTATTAGAAGTCTACATTCTGACTGCCTTGCTTTGTTTTAATTTAGTTGTATAAAGATTAGCAGCTGTTTTTGTTTGCTTACATCATCCTTTCTTTTTAGACCTTGTTCAAAAGACTGTATCCTTGTTAGAAGCACAAATCAACTATAAATGCCATATCCATCCATCTTCTCCTGAGTATCAGGGTTCGGGTGGCTGGGCCAGCAATCTCCTTCTGTTTGTCACTGCAGACAGCTCATGGCCATAGCTGAGGTCAAGAGCATAGACTGATAAATCGACAGCGTCACCGCAACAGATCGTTACTGCATCGCTGCAGATGCTGCACCAATCTGTCTCTCAGTCTTCTGCACCCCTCACTCATAACACATATTCTTTATCTTAAGATTATAAATAAGTTTATATATATCATATCTTAACTGTAAAATAAGCTCCTCAAAAGGTGTGATTTTATGCAGAAAAGTGTGAAATGTGTTTCAGGTACCTCCCGCCTCCACTTGAAATTACAGGTGTCGTCCGCATGAGCAGGTCTGAGATCTGCGAGGATAGTTTGGTCTTGGCTGCTGTTTGCTGCTGAACTCTCACTTCTGCAGCATCAGCCAAATGCATCAGCGTCTTCCTCTCCGGGCTCTCCTCAAAGTTTTTGCAGCCGATGCACTTACAAATGGACGAGCACATGATTTTCGCCTGCAAGGTGAAACAAAAGCGAAGGAAATAAATGCCAAGAGAACAATGAACAATGAATCAAGGTGACAGCTCTTCACAAAAAAAAAAAATACTGCAGAGCCTACCTCGTAGCACTCGCAGTAGTTCTTCAGGCAGCCTGAGCGTTTGCAGTTGCAGCCTTTGCTGTGTCGCCGGTCTGACTCTCCCTCCTTGCCTTTACCAATTTTAGGTTTGAAGGCTTCTGGATTTCGGTCCAGACACGTCTATGAAGACACATTTTTGCAGTGATTCATCCATCAGACAGGATGCAGCTCAGCACAAAAACAGAACTCACAAAGTGGACTTCTGCCTCACCTTTATAGCTTTGAGACGTTCAGTTTCATGTTCCAGGTTATTGAAACAGTTATTGCAATTGCAGTTATTGCAGAACTCTCCATTTGCAAAGCAGTCACAGTACCTAGAGGAGGACACACAAAGAATCGTATTAAGACTACATCAACGTTAATGTGATTCAGTAGCATCGAGTCTCTTCCTGAACAAACAAAAATTTGAGATGGTTTCTGCTGCAAGTTAATACAGCATTAGGACATGATTACGAGATACTCATTAATCCATCCATTGTTTTAGAGACTAATTAGAATTTCCACCTTGTGGGTGTATGCCTCCACCAACAAATTATGTTACATTTTGCATCCTTTTCTGTCCAGCATCATAAAATACATTAAATAGTTAAGACTGTTTCTGGGTTGTGGTATCAATAATGGCCATCATATCATAAAGTTCTGCAGAACATTATGATATGATGGCAATTTCATAGCAAAGCTGCCCTTTGACTTCTTCTTGTGTATGAATTTTTCAGTTATGAGCAGAAAAGTGTTGGGGTCACTATGTGAGGTCAATGGGAACTAAAGCTGCTAGATTATGGCAAAAATAATAATAATTCGGATTATTATTATTTTGATTATTCCTTAACTTAAACATCATGCAGTTATTTAACTTTAAACACGATAGTTGCAGAAGATTCTATTTAACTTTAAATATAAATCAAATGAAGCCAAAATCTTTAGGTGAATGTCACAAAAGGCTACAAAATATTCAGCTGAAATTAGAAATATATAGCTAAACATGCATTAATCATCAAGCTTCATCTGCACAGATTTATCAAATAGATAAACATTAGTATCAATGACAGTTACACTCACAGTTTGAGGCACTGTGACTTGGTGCAGTTACATGGTTTTCTTGGTCTTGAGGTTGTTTCTGTTGCTGACAAACTGTGAACCAATAAACAACATTAAATTACCAAACTGTAGACAGTCAAGAGGGCAAATAAACCAAATTTAGTTGGCCTTTTGATGCTGGCTTCTGCCCTTTCTTACCCATTAAGAGGCAATCTGGCCTGAGTCTGGATACCAGTGGACGCAGAGAAACCAGAGCTGCTGGCAAGCGTCACAAATGGTGGCTGCTGGATCTACAAGATGGGGAGAAACACGATAATAAAATGGCTCAAGCCACTCAGGAAAAGGCAGTCCATGTATTAAAAACAAAGGAACAATAAAAATCTAAACCACACATACACACAGATTACTAACCTGTGTGACATATTGTGCTGGCACGACTGCGTAGCCCACATTCCCGCCTCCTGGCGCTGGTGTCAGGACGGTGCCTGGAGGGAGGTTGGTGAAGTTGGGCTGGATCTGGGGTAGTGGAGTCGCGGGCATGATCAGACGTTGCTGAGTCTGAGTGGTGGTTACTACTTGCGTTCCTGATGTTAAGGGCTTGGGTGCCACCTACAGGGAATAAAAACCATGAATGCTGCTCGAGGGACATTTCAGAGAAAGCTGGAATGTTTGAATCAACACGGACCCCCAGGTTACCTGTTTCATGGTCTGTGCTGGGACAACTGGGACAGACATCCTGACCGCTCCTGTACTGACCACCATAGGTTTAGCTGTGAGATAATAAGCATCATGAGTTGTTTCAGAGCAATTACGAAGTGCCGCCTGTATTCATTAGCAGATTAAACAAAGTTTATAGGTCACCTGTCTGTATAGAGCTTGTGCTGGGACCACTGGGCTGCCCTGCGCTGCTCGCTGTGGTTGCTGTAACGAGGCGAACATAGTGGAACCTGCTGCCAGGCACCTGGATCTGCTGCACGTTGGGCTGGGTGGCCAGCGGGATGAGTGTTTTAAACTGAGATCCACCCACTCCTCCAACAGCCACAGACTGCAGAGGTTTAATGTTCTGATAACATTTAAATACAAGAAGAGACAGAAAATGAAGTTAACGATAGCGAAAATTAAGAAATAACCACCGAAGAACCTGATGCCCAAAGTACTGTGTTGAGAGCTGACTACTTCACAATCATTTCTAGCCACACAAGTCTTTAAAGTATACTTCAATTCTTTTTTGCAGACCAAGATTAAGTTCCCCAACTGCTTAAACTTTATTATAGATGTAAAATTCATGAAAATAATTTTGGGGCATGTTGTCAAAACATTTCCCCGGTAAACAATTCTCTTTGTACCTGTTGGAAACAATCTTACGTAATCTTTCTGACAAAAAAAATTAGACCCGTTTATTTTATTTCTGGCTGAAAATGCATATTGCTGTGGAGGTACAGCTGATATGTGAGGAAATGATCTCATTAATATCATAACATTGAGGTAAACATGACTGTGTGTGCTGCCTTTTCTATATTAGAGGCGATCATGTCTTTAATAAAACAGTAATGAAGCAGTCTGCTGAACAAAAAACAATAACCCTGAAATTTAGTGTTTATATTCGGTTCATTCAGTTCACTTCTCTGTTTACTACACCACACATCAGCAACAGCGTGCAGGTTGCTAATGAGAGAGCTAACATGGCATGGAGGAAGCTGACAGCAGTAAGCAGATTTTAGGCATTTCACTCACCTGACCACTGCAGTGGTCAGGTGAGTTGCAGTTGTTTTCACTATCTCATATTAGTGTCCGTGTAACACTTGTTTGGAAGCTTTTACTGCACTTGCAGTACAGTGAGTTGTCTCCATCTCATTATCTCACTTCATCTGCTTCCTGTTGGCTCCATTCTACATGCAGCCTGTTTGTGTGGAGCAGTAAAACAAGGTGCACTCAAGACCAAAAAAAGAGGAGGAAAGGGGGAGGAAGCTTGCACGACCGTACATGACAGTAGTATGCAGTAGCCGCTTGACACTGGTGCATGTCATTTAGGTGAATAATGTAAATACTTAAGAGAAAAAAAAAAGTTTTATTTTACATTATATATATATATATATATCTTTTTTCCTGTCTTCCACAGCAGATGGGCATCAACTATAACTGAGTAGGCCTGTCACGATAACAAATTTTGCTAATCGATTAACTGTCTCAGAAATTATTGCGATTAACGATAATATTGTTTGGACATAAGGGGTCATATTTGACTTTGACCACATATCCA
>JAVDPK010002989.1:566591-578842 GCA_034780415.1 Cichlasoma orientale
CCGATAAATAAAAATTGTCTACCTCATTTTAAGTTATCGTACAATTAATTGATTTATTGTTTATCGCGACAGGCCTATAACTGAGTCCTCACTAGGTGGTGTTTCTGTGCTTTCATGTTACCTGTGCTGTAGTTTGGCTGGTGGCCACCTTGACTGGAGACGCAGATGCAGACTGCTGGACTGTGAGGATCTGCTGGCCGAGTGCTACATTCACAGGCAGCGCTACTGACTTCTGAGAAGCGCTGGAGGTTGGGGAAGCCACAGACACCACAGTCACCTGGTAGAAACAGACAAGCAGTATGAGCTGTGGAAACATCACCTGATCAAATACTAAGGAAAGGGTACCCAGCAGTAGGGATATACATAGCTGAGCATTATGTATGGGTAGCAAACAATAATAATGTCACACAAACCTACATTCTGTAACAAGTCAATGGCAAAATTCTGAAAATAAGACAGGTGTGTGAGTATTTATTTGTTTGAGCTAAAGAATCAGAGTTATAGACAACCTAAAGCCAGACTCAGACATACTTCTCATCAAAATGCTAATAGATTCAAAACGTTTACTGTTGCCTTTTCCATTGATCCACTGGTGTTAAGACAAAAGAGCCTTACCTCCTCTCTACCAGCACATGGGAAAGAGGAGGACCAGAGGAGAAACAGAAGTTTGCTTCACTTGAACTTTTTCTAAGTAGCTTTATGTATCCATTAATTAGTCGGGGTACAAGAAATATTGTGCGATACTGACCTTGCTGATTCATATAATCCTGTGTGTAAATATGACATTTGCCATTATCAGTAGCTGATGTTTATCAATTGTGTCACATGAATTGTGTGCTGGCTAAATGTTCAAAGACAGTGTGATGAAGAGCTTTACCAATACATGTACTGCATTTTTTTTAATAACTACATTTCCTCTGTATCCATGGCACAAATAACAGGATAAAAAACAAACAGCAAAAAAATGTAGATCAAACAAATTGTTAGTTTAAACAACAGTATCAGCCCAGAAATTCACAATAAGTGCATCCCTATTAATTGGTCCAAAAGTTTAAGATTCTAATGTTCTAAAACTTTTATAAATTATGATTACTAATAATGTATGTATTACTTGAAGAACTGAAGATGCATTCTTCCTCCCAAAGAAAATAGCCATATGGCACTTTTTTTTTTAATTAACATTTTATTAAACACTTTCTTGTCACTGACCTGACCATACAGTGTTCTTTGTTTCTTCTGATTGTATGATTCTGAAGTCTTTCTCAGTTAAACTGAGAGAAACAGAAATTCTATAAGAAGTATGGCTAGCAAGCATTTTTGCTACATATTTTTGAATAAACATTTTGCTGGGGATTTCAAGGTTATATATTACACCTGTGCTTTACCTGCTGTAACAGGTCAAACCTTGTAAATTATGTGTTTACATTAAGTTAAAGTAAATATAGAAAAATATACATGTATATATATTTACCTTGCTGGGAGTCTTGAGGGGGGAAATGGCAATCTTTTTGCCAGGGATACTTTGTATACTAGTGTTGTGGGGTTCAGAGAGAGTAATGGTCCTAGGGGGAATCACTTGTGAATTCTGTGTCAGGACACGTCCTATAAATAGACATTACAAAGTTTAATGACAAAGCTAATTGCAACACAATTAGGAAACAAATTGCAAAAAAAAAAAACCAACTATGTGGCTTGGATAATTATTTCCATACAGAAAAAAAACGGTCTCAAACAATGATGACGCAAACAGCTGTTACTTAAACAGACTTACCTGTGATTACAGGAGGAACTGATGTCTGTGGACTTAGACCTTTGCTGTTAACAGTTTTTGTTATGATAAACTTAATCGGTGCAGCTGAGGATGCTGGTGTTTTCTTGGCAATCTGAGGAGACGATTGATTAAAATAAAAAATAAAAAAAGGAGGAAAAAAATGATTAAATGTATCAATTTCAGTATCCAAGCATTGCCACTGACTGCACGTGACCACCACTGACATGTCCTAGCTTGTTCAATTCTGTTGCATTTTCATCTACTGATACTGAAGCTGATAACTTAGATCTTGTTGTACAACTAAACTGATACTGGATTTATGAGGGTGACAAAAAGGGCAACAATTATATACTAAGATTACCATACTGTACATACTGAGCTGGACCATGTGTAGTATTAAAATGTTTCTTTGTCAGGGCTCAAAAGAATTTGTATTCCTTTCATCTGCAGACAAATGTGCCAATTCTTCTGCAACACAACATTACACAGCCACACTGGCCTGGCTGAGCTATTCCTCGCACTCTAATACCAGTGTTTTTCCTTTTATTAATATTTCTTAATGGGGCTAAATTATTGCGATTATTCTTCTACATGCAAGGTAACAAGAGGATGCACCTTCCCCTCTCTTCTAAACTATGACGTTAAACAAAAATATTGTTTTTAGGATTGTTAAGGTAATCTGACTTCAGTTATTAAATACCTAATGCATTAATAATGTTCATACTACTACTAATGTTAATAATGTTCATCTAAACCGTGTGAATGAGCGTACTCATTTCCCTACATATTTTTTTGTGAGGACAGAAATGGCCAAACACAAAAGCCTGTGCGTGTACGTTTGCTCCTCCTAAATGACGCCGTCACTGGTAACAACTTTTTAACCCAAACATGAGAACAGCTCATCCAAACAACCTCAAATTTGCCACTACACTTATTCAAGCACCCAGTAATACATCCGCTAAGTAGATTTGGTCAACTGTCCTCCAGATAGGCGAACATCGGCTGGATGGACAGATTTCTCAAATTGTAAGGTTCAATGTAAATCTGCCACATCTGGACTTTAAAACAGTGTGCTGTGTCTTACATGTGAACACAGCCAAAATCCTCCTTAGTCCCCTCCAATACGTTTTAACCAGATCCTAACAAAAATACAGGAAATACTGTGCAATTACAAATATAAACAGAAAGGAGTCTTTACCTTCAACATTTAAACTACATGGCCAAACCTGTGACTCTCTCACTATGCTCCCGTTTTTTTGTCTTCTCTTCCCCTCATCCCCCAAACCAATCAAAGCAGATGTCTGCCCTTCCCTGAGCCTGGTTCTGGCTGTGGGATCTGTCTATTCAAAGAAGATTTTCTACCCCACCATCGCCAAGCGCTTGCTTATAAGGGATCATCATGCCATCAGGGTTCTCTCTCTAATACTGTATTGTAGAGTTGTATAAGTACAAATGAACTGAGAGCTTTGTGTGTAATAGTTCCACACTATATCCCTCAGCCAGGTTACTGAGACACAGTCCTACTCTATCTTCTCCAAAACATCAAACTGTAATTAGTCAATGCACTGTTCTCAGCTGATCTTTACTGGCAGCCTAGAACAAGTATCAAGTTCAAAGTAGATCTTATAGCCTGAAAAAGTGTGCACATTTTGTTCAATTGTATTGGCCATAGCAATCACTTACAGTTGTATTTATGTTTAATTTAACAGTAATATGTGGAACATGACAAATATTAAAATGTTTAAGTTAATCTAATTTTCTTACCTGTACAGTCTTCAACTGCTGGGTCTGTAATGTGGTCAACTGGTTGCCCACCACTGGCTTCAGCTCTGACCTCGTACCAAGAGTCACCACTTTAAACTGTGGAGTTTGAGACTTGGTGTCTCCGGCAGTCTGTGAAATGCCAGGCTTGCTGCCCGTGTGGGGTAACTGAAGCACTATAGGTTGCCCCGACTTCCCTATAGCTGTAACCAAAAGTTTCTGTCCCTCCTGCTTGATGACCTGGGGTGGATTACCTGCAGACTTTGCTGCTTCTGACGCTTGAGATGAGGCCACCTTGTTGAGAATGATCTGGCGATTTGCAGGAGAGATTGTAAATGGAGCTGTGAGCTTCTGTAATCCACTTGTAGTCACACTAGTCCCAGTCACGCTGTCTGTTGTTTTGGTTGCGGCTGTCGAAGTAGCCAAGGCTGGTTTGATGGTAAGAAGGGGAGACGATGTACTGGAATTTGAGACAGGAAGCGGACTGGGGCTGAGCGTGGAGTCTGTGGCCACAGAGGTGGTCATAGCCTGAGCAGGTTCGGTTAAAGTGGCATCTGAACAGAGGGTCACGTTCTCTGAAACCACAGGTGTATCAGTTTCCATCGGGACCGATGCATCGTCGCTGGGATCTGACTGGACTGTGGTGCTGTCGGGTTGGGAGTGAGGGACATCCTCTATAGCCTCAGTATCCATGATCTCATCAGGGAGGAGGCTGTTGAGCTCTGGGGACACCACATCCATGCTTGCAAACTCTCAGCTTTCTGTTAATCCTGAAAGAACATTTGTCATTGTAAAATGCATCACAAACAGCAGTAACCCACAACATTAAAACCACTGTCAGTTATACTGGTTCACGTGGTCATACCCCAGCATGCCGTTTTAATGGCGATTATGCAGGAGGTTTTCTGTTGTGGTCCATCACTGCATATACACTTTGCTATTATTTGAAAGAGATATATACATAAAAACTAGAAGCTTCCATTTACTGAACTATATGCACCATGAACAGGGAAACACATACCAAAAAATAAAAATCTTAGAATGTGTGCAGCATTTTACACAGCTGTTGCATTTAAATCCAGTTAACAATGTTTGCAATTCTTTTTTTTATTTTATTGCTTTTCTCAATTAACAAATATACATAACTGGATAATAATGCAGGCTGCATGCTAAAATTTGTAATGAAAATAGAAAACAAGACAGTTAAAGCCAGCGAGCTAGCCGTGCACTGGCAGCAGAAGTGCCAGATTGTCATAACTTTACCTGTAAAATACTTCTCAGTAATCAATCACGTGAGGTATAATAAATACAGACGTGTGCATGAATCACGTTTGACTTTGACTTGCGCTCATTTTGACACAAGCTGACAGCTGATGCTGGGCCGCAGCGATCATCTCTGGCGTATCCCTGTCCTTCTGCACTCTACTCAACATTAATCCACCGAAACACACATATGAACCTTACCCACTCCACACCAGAGACACACGCAGAGCTAACTGAGCCGGATTTCTTCACGTCCCCTGATGAAAGCCACCAAAGGGAAACTGTGCTGAGCTACACTATTTACTTTAAAAATGCCCAGAAGTGGTCCTGACTGGGGCAAAGAGTGACGGGGAAAAAAGAAGCGACAGGCTGTTTTGCTGGCTGCGTTACTATTTCAGGCCGGGGTTGGATTTCGAAAGATCCGCCATTTTTACCTCGTCATCAGCTCAGTTAGCTGTCCGGCTAACGCTGAGCTATGCTGAACAGAGGGAAAGCGATTATAAATAATCGAAATGAGCAGAGACACTTACACTGACAGTCCGCTGCAAAACAAACACACTACACAACAGCCAAAGATAATACTTTCTTTTAACAGGCTGCTGCTAGCAAGTAAAAAACTCTTTCAGCAGACTCTGAAAACGTAAACAATGCTAGCTCTTCATAATTCCTCCTGTCACTTGAGACCGGAGGAATTACAATATTTTAGCCCGACAATGCAGCTATTGGCACTGCAACTACAAAGCTCCTTAACAGCGTATATGGTCTATGTTTCAGGGCTGGAGTTAGCGTGGCCTAACCAGTTAAAATGACATTTTAGTTTAACCTCAGAAAAGTCCTATTTTCGACCCAGTAACAGTCTGACAATGAACCAGAAAAACATCAATTACGATAACGTTACGAGGTCAACAGCTAAAGTAATATGAAAACTACTAACAGCAAAGGCAACTGCTGACTTGTGTCTTCTAATATTTTACATACATAGAAGAACATCTATCGTGCTGAAAACGCTTCACCAGAATGCCAAAACAACTCAATGTGCAGCTAAGTTAGCTTTTACTTTTCATTTGCGGACGCAGTAAGTTAACTTAGCGGCCGGCTGACGTGATGTTTACACCAGATGTTATTAAACTGCCCTTTTTGTGCACGACAAACTTTCTCTCAGCGCACAGAATACTCTACCAAATCAGTTCCTGGGGATATGCTGAGGTTTCACTGCGGTCCACCCTTAAACATCGTTATTATCATCCTCATCAGCAGCAGTCTCATCAAGACAGCACAGCAGGCAGGACAACTGTACTAGCAAACTTGCTGAGCTTGCTAACCCGAGCTAGCTAGCACAACATTATATGGTCTCAACATTGAACACATTCTTAAGTGTGCAGCTTTCTGTTGAATACAGTGTAGCAAATCCTAGAATGGGCCAACGCGTAGTCATGCTTACCCAAAATTTTTACGCTAGGCAGCGTTTCCAAATAAAGGGAGGAAAGGAAAAGACGATTGTTCAAAATACCGCGCCGAGCGCCATTCCTCCCTGACATTTCACAGGCCGGCCACGCCCTCCGTGCGCTACGCAACACTGACGCAACACTTAAAGGTACAACACTCTTCAACAGCATTAGGACTGTTTTAACAAAACAATTTCAAATCCATTTTTGATAAACTAATTTTTCTGGTAAAGTAAAACTGTTATATTTAATACATTTACATAGAAATTAAATAATAGCAAATAAATAAAATTCTATCAAAAACACAAATGCATGAGACAACCTAGATTATATACAAACAATAATCAACATATTAACAACCAAATCAGAAAATTTTATATCTATACCCAGAAAATATCGTTAAAAAGGGCTAGCAATATATTATTAATTTATTTTAAAATCTTTTGTAAAGGATATTATTATTTTATGAACTAGCTCAGGCACATATTATGATGTATGCTAATAATAACCATAACCAACAGAGCAGTTTAATGTGACAGTACAAGTACCAAAAGATTTATTAAGAATAGATCACACATAATAAGTGACTCAGTGCTAAAACATGTGAGATAATGATGAGATGAGAAATAGTTTACTCTTCCCATATGACTTACCTGGTCTCACATACTACTGTCAGGTAGTCAGTAAGATAATCCATGACATGGTGGATGTGTTTACTGACATTTCCTGTAGCTTCTGTCTCAGAAACAGTGGTTGAATTGTGTTAAATGCACTTGAGAAATCAAAGGTAATCAATCAAGATAATCCTCATCATGTTACTGTTAGATGGGAGTAAACTCTCTGCAGCATGTAGATGACTGGTCTGTATGCAAACTGCAGAAGGTCAAGAAATGTTTTCACCTGTGGTCCTAGGCGGGCCAGCTTAGTCTCATCAGTATCTTCAGTATTTAGTATTTTAGATACTTAGTTTTTAATTGAGATCACTTTCATATAACTGACTTCTAGTATCAGATCTATTTTATTACTATGATCTATTTTTTCACCATTATTTACTTGCATTTTACCTGCAACTCTACACACATTAATTAAATTTTAAAAAAAGTATGATGCATAATATAATGTTCTCTGAGGTGATACTACTATTAAAACTAGATTGTAATACGTGGTCCTTTTCCAGTAAATGGCCCAAAGGCAGTTGTCTGTTTTGCCCTGCTAGTTATTCAGTCTTATATAAGAGCAACAACATAGTGATATGTAGAGCTACTCTACAAACAAGCAGCCTACTGAGACTTTAGCCTATTCTCTAAACTGTTTTTTTAGAGAAAAAAAAGGTGAGTTTTACTACGAGGAATTCATCATAATTAAGATTTTACCTGTGATGAAAAAGGTTATAACACATATTTAACGGCAAAAAAATATTATTTTTACAACATAATAGCCGTGATTTTATGTAATCAGAGTACTTCCGGTAGCAAATAATTATTCAGAAAAGAGGAAAGACAAATTGTTTAAGAACAGTAATCATTATTTATTACCCAAACAATAAAAAGTATATAATTAGATTTGTTTAACATTTAAGCTTGCATTAAAATAATGAACTTTTCTTTACCCTCCTGGCTAGGTGCGTCACTTCCTGGCCGAGCTCCGCGCTCCGGCTGCAGACGGAGGGCTCCCCCCTGTCTTGGCAGAGGAAACCGGTGCTGTTGACATTAAGACGCGGGCGACAATGGCGACTGAAGTGAGGCAGGAGCTTACACAACTGATGAACTCAAGTGGATCTCATAAAGATCTCGCTGCCAAGTATGTAGCGTTAATTATGGAAAACACCGCTCGTTAAAAGCTGCAACATGTTAGCTAGTAGTTAGACCGCTGTTCTGGACTAAGCTAAGCTAACGTTAGCTGCATTAGCCATAGATGCCGCTAAACCAGACAGAAGCGTTACCAGTTTGTCAATTTTTGGTTACAACTCTTATGCAAAGTACAAGAAACATAAAAGCGGAGAGGCTGTTCACATTACGTGATGGTAGTATAAGTATGATAAGTGTATGTTTTATCATACACGCTAGCTAGCTGACTTGCTACTTTTTAGCTACACATTTGGTGCTGTGGACAACATAGCTTTAGTAGAGTTTGAACAAAACTGCTTGACTAGAAAACAGCCACGACACACTTTGTGTTTATTACCAACATCTATGCAAGCTAAATACAGCACTTCTGTAAATTCTACTTTTTCAATTTTAGTTTTTGTCGGCATTGATTGTCAAACAGGTAATTATTCTTAAGATGTAACCTTTAGGTCATATTGTATACGTGTTTGTGTTAAAGGCAAGTGTTTATGATATTTTATCCACAGTATATGGTAATGGTTAATGGCCAGTTTTGCTGACCTGGTAAATACGTGTGTGCATATACGAGCACTGTCCCAGGCGAGGACAATGCTTTTTTTTTTTTTTTTTTTGCTATGTATAAATAATTGGAGCCCAATAAATAGGTTTTAGCCTTCTCCCAGAAGAAAACCACTAGAACCGTAATGAAAATAGTCAAACCACTGTTTATTAAAGGGGCTTTAATTCACTGAAACATAAATTACACTTGCTTTTCACAGAAGTCACAATAAAGTGCATCAACTTTAGCAAGAGACCACAGACTGAATGCTGTAACTGTATGTGGCCTAATCGTGCTTATGTGCATAAGTTGTGTTTGGTTCACAGCACTTCGGTGACATGCCGACTACAGATTAATTTATCGATCAACAAGTGACTAGGGTTGGGTACCATTCTCGTTTGAACTGGTACCAGTACTGGTCCTTGAAATTTGTGCTTTGTTTCTTTTAGTACTTTAATCATTTCAAAAATATATCAATAAAATATTACTGGCTGCTTTGTCAGTGACTCTCATCCTGCAGATGAACTTCAGCTCCACCATCTTGGACTCCTGGTGGTTGACAGCAGACTTTGTTTTTCTCTGTAACCGTGGGGAGCTTGGTGTAGCTTTATGTGAATGACTTCAGCTTATGGGGGAGGTTAGACAGATGTGTACCATGTCCTGAGCTGAAGAAGGGCAACATCACCAACTGTAGTCCAAGACAGTGGAGTTGGATAAGTGGGTCAAGATGCTGATGGGGCAAGTGGCCAGCTGATATCGAGGATTGTTACAAAAGCAACTTGGCCAGTGAGCCAGTTAGTGGAGAAAAGATGTGAAGAGACGCACCAGCCAACTGAACTTTCAAAATAAGAGCTATGCAACAGTTCATAATCTTTTTTCAGGTGGATTTAAAAAAATAAACACATATGCATGTAGCCATTAATATACCTTGCCCAAGTAAATTTTGTCTATTTATAGGGAAACACTGGGTTGCATATTATCACTTAAAATGTATGTATATTTCATATTTAAGTTTTAACAGTTGGATTTTCTATGTAACATTTTTGAACTTACCAGTAAATGTGACAGGTTTCAAAACTGTGAAATCTTTTGCAGATATCGGCAAATTCTGGAGAAGGCCATTCAGTTTACAGATGCCGATCAACTGGAATCCTTGAAGGCCTTTGTTGAAGCAAGTATGCTGTGCCTGTGCTCTTCTGTACCATCTGCTTATATTCTTCATGCTCAGTGCATTTGTAAGCAGAACGTCTCACTATTATATTTTACATTTTGCAGTGGTCAATGAAAATGTCAGTCTCGTCATCTCGAGACAGCTGCTCACTGATTTCTGCACGCATCTGCCCAACCTGCCCGACGCCACAGCTAAAGCAGTGTACCACTTCACCCTGGAAAAGATTCAGCCTAGGGTCATCTCCTTTGAGGAACAGGTAAATGCCCTCCAGCTCTCTGACACGGTACTAATGGAGGCAATCATTCAGGCAGTTAAACCTGAGTATTGCCACTGCAGTGCATAACTGAGTGATGTTCCTACATGTCCTCAGGTAGCCTCAATCAGACAGCACTTAGCAACTATTTATGAAAAGGAGGGAGACTGGAGAAACGCTGCCCAAGTTTTAGTTGGCATTCCCCTAGAAACAGGACAGAAGTAAGTAAACTGTTTTCACATACAAGTCTTGCTCTTATGGTAATTATGTCTTTAAATCCCATTTAAAAAATATATATTTCCCTTTCAGGCAATATAATGTTGACTATAAATTGGATACATACCTGAAAATTGCCCGACTTTACTTAGAAGATGATGATCCAGTTCAGGCAGAAGCTTACATCAACAGAGCCTCATTGCTTCAGAATGAGTCCTCTAATGAACAGCTGCAGATACACTATAAGGTACTTGATCCCTTCGTGATTTCATAGCTACACAATCCATTTGTTGTTTATAAGTAGCTGTGTGGATAAGTGTTCATGCTGTTTTCATTAGGTGTGCTATGCCAGAGTTCTAGACTTCAGAAGGAAGTTTATTGAAGCTGCGCAAAGATACAACGAGCTGTCTTATAAGTCAATTGTTCATGAAAGTGAACGTCTGGAGGCACTGAAGCATGCTCTGAACTGCACCATACTGGCCTCTGCAGGTACAACCAGGTGTTACATTTTCAGAAATAATGTTAATGGAAAAAATATATATAAACATACTTCAGATTTACTGTTTTCCCAGTTCTTAACCAAAAACGGGGTAATTTGTTTTAGGACAGCAGCGTTCCCGTATGTTGGCTACTCTCTTTAAGGATGAGCGCTGTCAGCAGCTGGCTGCTTATGGTATCCTGGAGAAGATGTACCTGGACCGCATCATCAGAGGTAACCAACTGCAGGAGTTTGCTGCCATGCTGATGCCTCATCAGAAGGCCACCACAGCGGACGGTAAGCCAAGATACTGGATTTTACACAGTATACTGTGAGAAATGTTCTTTTTTTCCCACTGTCATTAAATCAGTTGGTGACAGCTGATATTTGTTCTGGTTTTGTGACCTCTGCCTGCCATCCAAGTTTTTTTTTTTACCTGCAGCTATAATGTCAAAGCTATGGTTGACTTATTTGTCCTTGCTTGTGAGAACTGCGACGTCAGCACAGTTCTGTAACTGGTAACTTATACTGGTGCTTGAAGTGCACTCGATTTTTTTGCTGCAATCTACAGCTCGACAATAGATTTTGCAGCGCAGGTAAGAAAACACCACTTCAGTGCTAGAATAGGAAAATAAATCAAAACCGGACACAAATCGATCACCATCAAGTTTCTCGTAGGGGATCTCAACTTTTCCAGCTGTTGCAGAAATCTCCCTCAATGGCGGTACTAGCCTGCTCGCACCCTCACAATCATGAGGTGCAAATCCAAATGACAACACAGCATAGCATGAGCTTTCGGTAATAATGCATAGATTGAGCTTTACAAATTAGTTATTTGTGATTATGATGTAAGTGCTAATTATGAAGGCAACTCTGTATTTGTTACCATTTCCCAAAGAGTTGGGTGTTTTTGTTTTTTTTTATAACTGGCCACCATCAGTCAAATACCTGCAATTGTTGATCATTGTGTTTTAAATTGCACAGAACTCCTCTAAGTGAACAAACCAATGGAAATAACATATGTTACACAGTTAACAACATAAATATGGCCGGGCCAGATTGATTTGTCTTATAAGTTGTGTTGGAAGCAGAAATAACTTGTAAGCACGTCAAGGACAGATTTGACCTAAAGAATGTGTAATACAGCACAAACAGTAATGGAATACTTAATGAGCAGCAGCAGACCTACTCGAGTACAAGTATGTCAACAAGGTCAGAAAGCAAAATTTACAGATTTGAAAGCTACAGAATAAATGCTTCTACATGTTTCACATAATCCAAGGCTGGTTTGAAACATTTGAGTCACTAAGGGAAGAGCTCATATTAAAATCTGGGACTGCCCAGTTACCATTGTGAGGATGAAGAAACAGAAATACATAAGCATAACTAGTGGATATATAGGGCTGTGAATCTTTGGGAATCCCACGATTTGATTCAGAATCGATTCTTGGGGTCACGATTCGATTTTTTTCCGATTCTTTCAAATCCAAACGATTCGATTCAAAAAC
>JAVDPK010002989.1:582363-598366 GCA_034780415.1 Cichlasoma orientale
AGACGAGGACCCGCCCACACTCATACGTAAAGGATCAGTTCACAAAGCGCGGTGGAAACGCAGGCCCGTTCTTAAGCATTTGGCTGGTTCATTGAAACCGACACCAGCACTGGCACGAGCACCGGCACCTCGGTGGTGAAATTGTAGTCATTGTGATTTTGACCATGGCTGTCATACAAATAGTGTTTCACATGTTTTGAAATGGAAATAAATCTTCTAAGTGTTTTCTTTTCTCTCTGGCAGCTCGGGAACCCCTGCCTACCTGGGACAAACAGATCCAGTCTTTATGTTTCCAAGTCAACAATCTGCTAGAAAAGATCCGTCAGGCTGCTCCAGAGTGGGCCGCACAGGCGATGGAAACCCAGATGACCCAGTAATGTTCTGAAATGGCTGCAAAACCCGGAGGTTTTGTCTTGCTTCTCTCCAAAAAGACCAAAAAAACCCAAAAAATGACAAAAAACAAAACAACCACCTGCAGTCAAAGTAGTAAAAGCACCTAAGGAGATCCGTCTGGTACCACCATGACTTGTTTGAGATGTGGCATCTGTGTATTCATAGGAGGGCTGTACTGTACCTTCAGGTAACTTCATATTGTTTACATGTTAAAAAATTTGGATTATTATTCAGATGGTCAACATGTTATAGGGTCAAAATTAAGACACGCACAACCAACACATTCTGTTTTTATCTTGATAATACGACTATATCTGTCAAGTACTTCTTGATGTAGCACTTGGCTCACACTGATGAAATTTCAGCAAAGTGTAATAAACTCGGAGATGAGAGAAACTGCTCAGGATCTTTGTGTTCACTGCCTGCTTTAGTGGATTTTCTTTAAAAATCTGTCACAGTTTAAATTTGTGGAACAAAGTCATGAAGTGCTCTGTTTATTTTTCAGCATCTGTCACAGCAGCATGTTGATTGCATGTTCTGGATTCCTTTTAAACATTTCAGAGTAGAGATCAGACTACTGGATGATAAAGAAAGCTGATAATCCAACATTATAGTGGTTTCATGGTTATTATACTCGTAACATCCGTGGTTTGAGACCAGGAGATAGGAAAACCCGGCCTAAGAGGGTAAGAAGCCAGTGTACTCCTCATGCCTGTCCCAGCCCGGATATTGGAGGGCTGCGTCAGTGAAGGCATCTGTGGTAAAATGTGCCCAAAATCAGATATGCAGATCAATCTAAGGGAGCAGCTGAAAGTGCTTAGCCATAACCTAAAATTATATTTTGTATCTAAAAAGTTTGTTTTATTTCTGTTGCTTTTTCTGCCTACTCACACTCTTTGGATCAGGTGATTTTACAGGTTTAAAACTTCAGGTTTTGTGACATGTAGACTGACTTTGTGGTTTGTAGTTGTGTATTTTATAAACAGCCTTTCCTATAAAAATTCATTTAAAATCTAATTCCAATAAAGTGTATAGTCTAGAATCGAGACAGTATAAGGATGATATCAAACCGAGCTTTCTGTTTTGTTTTAACCTTTGGTTCAGCTGACAAAGAGAGGAGGGGCAGTTACAGGAAGTCAATCAGTTATTTAAAAAATCACGAGTTGCCACTGTGATGTCACGCGCTGGTTTGGGATGTCCTGTTTTAAAACTCCAGCTGAGCGTTTTTGGTCATCGTGATGTTTAAATCTAGATGTTGCAAACAAGGAGTCTGACTGAAAGACAGACGATCCTGCACACTCACATGGCAGACTGTTCAACCACAAGGTATCACTGAAAGCATGGGACCATGTTGCGTAGCTTTTGGTAAATAAATAATGACACTGTAATATAGTTTTTTGATTATGTCTTGATATATAAAACCTTAGAACTGACAGAGGGTGTACTATGTACTACGTTCACACTTTGCGATAGTCATTAAATGTTGTCGAGCAAAGTTTTTTAATAGATGTGGAAAAAATGTGAAGCTTGACCTCTTTCCCACTGCAAACGATCAAGGTCGGCTTAACCGGATCCGACTAGTTTACAAGTCTGTTTGATTCATTATGTTTATGGTGTGACTGCTTTGTCTGGAACAGGGTCCAGGTGCCGCACCAACAGCAGACTTAAACGGCAATAAACATAACTGAAGAGCACTGGAATACAAAGTTTACAAACACATTCATAACAGTGGGAAAAATAACCCAAAACAACATAGCGTTGTTCCAAAATTTAATTATTTTATTAAAACTACATCAAAAGTTTGTATCTAGAACAGAAACTCAGAAGAAACAGAGGCGATTTTAAAAAGGAAAAAAAAAAGGGTGTGCTCCAGCTGACTAATGGTTAACTAACTGGAAAAAGTTAATACCATTTCCATCTGCTGAGGGCACCTGATACATGGAAGGTTTATCACTTTACAGCCAACAACATAAAGGTGTGTATCGTACATACAAACTATTTTACTGGAAGGGGATGGGTCGATGTTTTTTCAGCACTGTGACGTCTCTGTTGTCCTGACAATATCTGGAGGGCATAAAGATAACATTGGATTTTCCATCAGATTAGCAATGCCATTATTTAAATAAAATATATATATATATATATGTATATATATGTGTATATATATATTTAGAGCCTGGAGAAGACTGTTACCCTCTCAGAAAATGCCTTGCTGCTTGCGGCGGTCGATATCTCTCTTCAGCTGGCAGGTGCTGCAGAGCGGGCAGAACGCGGACACCAAATAATCCTTACACATGGAGCCCTGGAAACACAGGCAGTTACTCTGAGAGGGTGCAGCCCAGTATCAGTGAGCTTCTATTGGAAGTGAACGGGGCTAATGTCATGATCTTTATCAGAATTTCCTTTTCTAAATTGCAAGAGCTGCACATGGATTCTTGGTATGTCTGCATATGCTATTATGCCATCAAGGACGAAGCTGAATAAGTGTACAGGCAGTGGAAAAAGCTACATAGAACTACATAATTTTTTAAAACCTTTATTCCCCTTAATCTTCTGATATATTTAGATTGATCTTGCATAACGTGACCGGGGATAAAACGCTGCTCATTAGATTTTTACAAGTACTGTACTTGAGGAAAACACTTTTCCTATAATCATTTTCTGACACTAATTGGACTCTGGCAGCTGGAGTTTCTGATTACATTGTTGTGCCATAATCAGCGTCCTTGTAAAGGTGTTAGCCAAATGATCTTTTGACCAGATATCAGATGTACAGAAACAGGAATAAAATAAAATGTGGCGTCTTATCTGAGAAGCATATTAGAGGTACTTGATACACTTTCAGAATGCCAACCCCGCTGAATAACCTCCGGGATGACCCAGATCATTAATGTTTCTCAATTCTCTTTATATAATTTAGAAGGAACATATTTTAATTTTATAGCTACAACCAACTAATTTCAGCATATTTGACAGAATACTAATCTACTAATTCTTCCATCTGATCAGTTTTTATTCTATTAATGCATAAACCCATGCTGCTGCTTGTCCTGGTCCAGGTGACATTAAAAGGCAACAACTTCATTATTAGTTACATACGGCAGGAAATAAGCTGTTTTAACAACTACTTGTCATTATATCACGTTTCACCGAGCATCGCATGTAGGACAGTAAGAGTGATGAAACCTCTTTGGTTCTAAATCGGCCTAAAATAGTCAAAACTTGGTGAACCCTGAAAAAAGCTTACCTCGATGTTGTATTTGGTCCTGTAGACGCTGCGGATGGGCATGCCCAGACCGCACAGGCAGCACTCGTTCATGTCACTGGCAATGGAACAGCCGAGGCAACAGTAGCACCAATAACCATAGCAGCCTGAGGCAGGGAGAAGCATTTACATCTGAAAACTATAAACCTCAATACATCCATTTACATCTTGCTTGCAAATGCTGCCTTAACTTTGTGCATATTTTGAGCTACTGAAAAGGTAAGGAGGGTCGCTTACAAGTCCCAATGTCATCGCAGCAATCAAAAACGCTCGTCTGGAACTCAGAAGGTTGATATGCGCCCGGTTGTCTGACCACAGCCATGATCAGTTTAAAAACTTGTCTCTGTGAGATGAAAAGAGTTTGTTCTCGTCACTGTTGTTGAGAGTAACGCTGAAGAGCTGAGCCTTTACATTACTGCTTCCCTTATCTTCCCCAGAATACATCACTGTAAGTTACTCCAATTTTAAACAGCAAACAACATGAAGTTAATTTCTTGATTCCTAGCCAGGAGAGAAGGAGAGAAGTCTTACCAGGTGGTTGGTGAAGGATGTTAATGGAAAAGGACTGTGGACAAGAGACGAAGGCCAGGAAGCAGCTTGAGCCTTTATAACAGATAAAAGCAAATGACTCAATCACAAAGATAATAAAGAGGCCACTAACCACCCCTCCACCTGTATCTCAAACGATAAAGGCAATAAAACTCAACTGCACTGCGTGGTTTCCTTGGAGGACCTTCTCATGAATTATTTTATAAATTAATGGAAAACTGGGATGTCCCATGTAGATCAAACAGTAAGTTTAAAATCAAGTTGTTGTTTTTTTTTTTATTTCAAGCTGAACATTTAGAAAAATATATCTATATGCATTGTATCTGAAACTATATTGCCTTTTGAAAGATTTGTGCACCAAAATTATATTAATGAACCCAGTAAAGACTTCATTATTTATAATTTTTTCATGTGTTAACAGCAGCCATATCTATTTTTATTTCGAGTACTTTTTCTGTATTTGCATTCAGTAATAAAACTGTTTAATATTATTACCACTGTTACAGCTGGTAACTTTTTTTTAACCTTATTAAATTTGTTTTGTTATATTTGATGCTATTCTATTTATTTTGTTACAGGTTGTATTTAACTCAATTTTTAACTGCTGGGATAAATAAAGTAAATCTTATTATTTGTGGTTTGGCCATACACATTATAAAATATATTTTATATTGTCTGTGGGTGTAATTGTCTTGTCACTGAGCAACGCAAGCCTCTTTTAATAATGATACGAGAGGCAACTGGATTAAAATTAATGTGAAATTACTGTTAATATCAAATAAATTTGTTATATCACAAATTCTTTCTCTTTTGGGTGTGTTTTAAAATCATTTTAACATGCTCACTAGGTGATGTTACCACGACTGCAAACACAAAAGGCTCCAACACAAACCTGATGTCAACACACCTGAAAAGCTTAGTCTAGCTTACTCTTTGTAGGGCTGCAAACACATTCACCAACAAACTCAACTAAAAAAATCTTTACGCAGAACAAAAGCTTTAAATTTTTAAAGAGCAAGAGAGACATTAGAAAAAAAATGCTTTTCAAAATATAAAATACTATTAAAGAACTCCTTTGCACCAGTCAGCAATGCTAATGCTGGTTTCCTCTGAATTACCTAAGGCCTCTTGGAAGGACACTTCAGAAACTTGAATTTACTCTTCATCATAAACAATGATAAGAAGAGAATATGGCTAAAAATGACTAAATTGAGCTATGTAACCACTGTTAGATAATAATCTATAACAAACTGCAAAGTTATCTTTTGTCAAAATGTTGTGGGAAGCAGGTCAATTTAGAAGTGAACACATTTGAAAACGACAGCTTGGTAAAATAATAGAATATACTAACCTTCTGTTGAGTTAAAGTAAGATCTTTTGTCCTCTGACACTTCTAGCAAATGAGAAAAAGAAAGAAGTTTGAAGATCTCTCTTCCCATTGGTCCGTTTTTTTGTGGGTGGGGTTGATAACTCTAAATAACTACTTACAGTAATGTTTATTTCCCCATTGCTTTTGTCATTGTCTGGGTCTGTTGACCCAGTGATGTTGAGCTTCTTGGACTTTCTAGTTTTAGTTTTTTAGTTTTTAATTTTAATATAAATCTGTGATTCCTGGTTCTCTTACGGTTTACATTGTTTGTTGTACTTTTCCTCCTTACTTTATCAGTCACTAGTTGTGACTATTTTCTTTGCTCAGTCTGTGATGTTCCCTTTTTTTTCCTGGTTGTTCCTGTTTTATTGTGGCAATCTATTGTTTGCCATTTAGTTTACTTCCCTTGTCTACTGGTACTGTTTTTTTGGGATTACTTTCAGCTGTGTTCCCCTCCTGTTTCCCCTCATTATCGCTTATATTTATTGTGTCAGTCTTCCCTTGCACTTTGTCGAGCTGTCCCTCAAGCTGTGTGAGATCCCTAGTTTAATATGATTCCTTAGATTCTCACGTTGTATTCCTGATTCCAGTCCTGCCTCTATTTTGAAAGACTCCAGCAATAAATAAACTGCTCTCACTCTTCTCGTCCTCTGCTGAGATCATGGCCAGGCTTCTTTCACTGGACCTTTGCTGGATGTAGTCTTGCTTTCTTAGCTGATTTTGTATTCGTGATGAAGTTGCTGGTTTGCCTCTCAGTGAACAAAGCTTAATCACAGTGTACTCACATTTGAACTCTCTGATCAGGCTTTGGATACAACTTAAAAAATGTTTTTGTTTGTTTGTTTGTTTTCAACGACTACTCAGTGAGCAATGACCTGCTGGAAACTTAAGATACGGATGAACAATAGTGGCAGGGTCAGTTACTGGAACAATCCTCTAATGACATCACCTGAATGAGTGTCACCTGAACACTGCCTCAGTGGAAGAATACAACTCAAGGAGATCTGTTATTTTGTGTAAAGGTTATGGTCAGTGCCTCTAATTTGATACAGTTTAATTGTTGTCCAAGAAATACATTTTCTTTGCAAGTCAGAATTTTTCTTTTTAAATGTTACTAAATGTAGCTGCTTTTTGGACTGTATGAACCAGACGCGTAGAGTTTCACACGGGTGTCAATTTATTAATTCTTTTTGAAGAGCACCAGACACCGGACACCATGGAAACTACACAACAAAAGCAGAGTGCTTTTAAGTAAACAAATGAAATGTTTACAAAACACATACTGCTAGATGACAATACAAGCTTGAGGCAGAGCTATTAAATGTGCAAAGGTACAGGTCACTGATTCCATCCACAGTTACTGAGCAGCTATTAAGAATAGCTTTCAGTTTCCTTGGATTCGGGTGGTGCTTCCCTCATCATCATGGCAGAGGGGGTGTTGAAGACAAATTCACATTGTTTCTGCAGTCAAGAAGATTTCCAATAGCTTAGAGTCACATTGTTTAAGTGTTTCCTTTAACTAATTTCCGGCTCCAACAAAATCAGAGCCCTGATCATAATGTAACTGTTGAACAGCTCCGTTGAGGCTGATGAAGCATCACAAGGCATTGATGAATGAGTCTGTTGACAGAGCTTCGAGCATTTAAACATGGACAGCTCTGGTACACAGACGTGAAAATCAGGCCAAATCTTTTGTATTCTTTGCAAACTTTCTTCACAGTAAATTGACTGAAACAGTCCATGCCGCTGTATGCGAAGGGTGCCGAAGCTTCCACACATTCTTTAGGGAGTTCCGCTATTTGCTGTCTCTCAGTTAGTCATCCAAGTTTCCTGCATAGCACACAGGTGTGTATCAGCTTGGCAACCAGCTCGCTCCCGCCAATGACCTAGAATCCATTTGGGTTTGGCATCGACTCTGATGACATGCCTTATCATGGTAATGATTACTGATTACGCTGTCATTTGGAAGGATGACTGGACGTTTCAGCTTGTGACAGAGAGATGACTGTTTCAATCTCCCACCAACACAGAGAAGCCCTTCATTCAAAACTGGATCGAGACTGAAAAGAGAACTTGAATTTGGGAGGTTCCTGTCACTCTGAAGCATCTTTAATTCACGGGGGAAGGTTTGCCGCTGAACGGTCTTAACCACTTCCTCCGCAGCCCACTCACGCTCTTCAACAGTCACATGTTCACTGTGTTGTTTTTGTCTAGAATCCAACCGCCTGATTCTTGCAACTACTTTAATAACTGTTGTCCAGGATGGAAAGTGACTCAGATGTTTGAGGATGGCATTACACTTATGAGCTCCAGTTGCAAGCACCCAAATTGTCTTAACTTCAGAATCACCAACCAGTACTTCTGTTGGAATGCTAGATGCGAGATGCAATTCTTGCTCGCAGAGAAATTTTGGTCCTTGCAGCCAGTTCGTTCACTGAATATCTGATGCACTAAGACCTCAGGATGCATGATCAGCCGGGTTTTTTGAGGTGCCCACATAATGCCACTGACTGGGATCACTGTTTTCTCTAATCAGCTGCACACGATTTGCAACAAATGTGTGGAACCTGCGGGTATTCATTGTTGATGTACCCTAATACAACTCTTGACTCTGTCCAATAAAAATCTTCATTAATCTTCATGTCAAGATCCCCCTTTTAGCATTGACTGACTGACACTGACTTTTGTAGAAACAACCTCTGCTGAGAGCTCCAGTCTCGGGATACTCGTGACCTTCAAGGGTGCGACCTTTGCTTTTGCCATCGGAAGATTGCAATGAACCCCTTCCTTCGCATCCCATGCCTCTTTGACACTGCTCTTGAAGGATACGCTTTCCACTTTGGCTAGCAGGAGCAATGAATCCAAGTGGATCATAGAGGCAATGATTGACAGTGAACCACGATGGCTTGCTGGCTGATCTTTCAGGCTGATGTTAAAGCCGAACACGTCACATGTCGACCACTGAATGCCGAGTGCGCACTCTGATGGGGTTGGATTCGTTGCTAAAGTTCTCTCACTGAAGTCTTATTCTAGGGTTTCAGAATCTCTGTTGCAGATGGAATTGGCAGTTCCTTTACCTGCACTCTGTCCAGGTGGGGATTTGATGCATCTATTATACTCCATCCTAGTTCTGATCGCTGTGCAAACCGTTCATTTTTTGCCACCTAACACAACTTCGAGAGGAGCTAACGCTGGTGTACAGTCACATCCAATTAATTATCTTGCTTGATATGATTGTGTAGATAGCTGTCATAGTGCTAAGTTTCACTTTTACTGGGTGGGCATCCACATTCAGACAAAATTGAATCACTCTGTGTGTCCAGTGGTGCATAAGTGAGTACTTCTCTCAGTGGCTCTTGTACTGAGGACACAAAGACTGGAACGATAGCTGAGGTAGCGGAAGCACGAGGTGTTAATTTGTGAGACACTTGCGTGTTCTTCTGTAGATTTGGAGCCATTCATTATTACCTCCACAGGCCTTTGTTTCCTCTTCTTGTGCAAGCAGGTTGGATGACAGCGGCTGCATATGTTACATGTATCGCCTTTTGTAATCCTCGGTAATATGACCCTTTCTTAGGCACCCTCTTTTCAAAAATGAGTCGTCAATGGTCTTTGCAGCAAAGGTGGGGCACATTGCAATGCCATGTCTCATTTTTACATACAGCAGCGTACTTTTGCTTTGCTGTCATTTCTCTTGAATAGAACTCTTCGTTTGTGTGTTTGTGTTGAGCACTTTAGCGCTCTTTGGTGACCACTCATCTGTTGGCTTAAAATCCATCAAGAAAAAATAGGGTTACAGGCTATTTGTGCCTCTCTATTCAGACACTCTGTGAAGCATGCAAGATGTGGGTACCGTCCAGATGTGTCAAGTTCGCCCACAACAACTGGACTCCACTTACAATCCATTCTGGTAATTTTTTTGAGCAACAGGTGGTTTTCCTTGCAGTCAGTGAGGATAGCTCGTCCTCTGACATGAGGGATCGCCTCAGTGCAGTCTTGGAAAAAGTTGGTGAACTCTCGTAGTGCTGGTGGGTCATTTGCTCCTATCTTTGGCCATCTTGAAAGCTTATCTGCGAAAGCCTTTTGTGTGATGAACGGGTTTTCGTACCTGTTTTGTAAAACTTTCCATGCTCCTTTGTATGCATTCTCTGAGTCTCAATAAAAGAAGCTTTCTATAGCCTTGTGTGCCTCTCCAGAGAGATAATTTTTTAGATAAAATATCTTCTCGTTTGCTGGGAGAGGTTTTCTGTCAATAAGAGCTATGAATGACATCTTCTAATCTGCAAACCTCAAGGGGTCACCGATTGAATGCAGTTGGTTCAGGGGCCGGGAACTGGCTCATGCTTAACGAGCTGGCCATTTCTTGTGCTAGACTCTTGGGCCATTGTTACTTCAGGAGTTGCTTGGTGAGGCTGGAACAATGCATCAGCATCTGAATCCACATGCTAACTTAAGAAGATGTGTTTGCTGGGCTTGAATTTCTCTCATGACCTTTGCATTTTCCAGCATGGCAGCAAACTCTGCTTCTGCTTCTATTCTACTGCTATGGGTACCGGCTGAGATGGAGTGGTTGCTTGAAATCTCTGTTGACCCTGTTGAGCTTACAGTTTCAGTTTTGATGTGTCTTTATTAAAAGTCTCTAGACATTTACCTATAAGGTCACAAATTTCCCTTTTTAGAGTAACACAGGCATTCATTTTTTGACAATTTCTGTCGTGGTGTTACTGTTATGTAGAATGGGTTCATAGTGGAGGCTTACAGCAACGTGCTGTACTTGGATATCTTGTTGGAACCTATCAAGGCTTTCTAATGAGCAGAGGGTTTTTAGTTTTGACTTAGTCTGCTTTGCTACCAGCTTCCAAGAATCATAGGCCTTGCTAAACGCTTTCGCGGGTTTTTTAGTGTGCAGGTCGCACATCTCTTTGTGCCTGTATGTTCGTCTGCCCCTTCGGTTTCTGCAGGCTTGTCTGTCGTCTCCATCAGGAGTGGCATTTTGTTTGTTTCTGCAGTTTCTTTACATCGACTATAACCTTTGATTGCCCTCAGTCTGCCTTTGCACTTATAAACTGTAGTTATCTTTTACCACAGAGTAATACTTATCAGACGCTGACAATTCCAAAGGGATTTCGTAGGTTGAGCATCGACAACACACAATGTACTAAATGAGTGCTGCAAGCATAAAGTGAAGCACTTTGATCTTTAAATCCTTTCACAAAAAGACACATCCATAATTATTACCATTCCATAAACACACGTGCCAGCCACCTTAGAATATTCAAAATTTCAGACCTACCGTACGTTTGAGTTTATCCGCCAAATACAGTGAGCTTATATGTGTATGTATGCAGTCCCTTTTCAGCCTGATCAGGTTCTTGGCATCCAGTGTCTCCTTCTGATGCTGCAGTTGTAACTTAAGCGTGTAAATCTTGCCTGGATCCAGGGGTTGGGTGCGAAGTCAACAGCCTGGTAGCTGTGCCTTGGATGGGATGGCTTTGGTTCTAGGGATGACAGGGCTGGCGCAGCGCTGAGTTTTCACTGTAGGAGGTTTTCGGAGTGCATGAACAAGAAGCGTAGAGTTTCACACGGGTGTCATTTTATTTCTTCCGTTTTGAACAGCACCAGACACCAGACACCATGAAAACTACAGAACAAAAGCAGAGTGCTTTTATGTAGTTTCACACATAGTTCTTTGCACATTATATTCACATGTTAATCATATTTAAAAAAATATGCTATTTTAACAACCAATAATAAAGTATTAACAAGTGTGTCACATTTCTTACCCAGTGCTCCAAATAAATATATATTCCAAAGTACCAGGTTAATGGAGATTGTGAACAGCGGTTATTGCACAGTTATTACACACTCAGTATCGCAAACACAGTGGATATTGCACAGATAATGACATGTATATTGTACATGTAGAACAGACATTGCACCAATGTATGTTATTTTCAATTTTACTTGTATGAGAACTATTGCTCAGTGGATTTTGGTTGTGAACAGTCCTTTACTCTGAGTTCTGGGATGCCACCAGTCTGACTATGGAAGGAAATAAATTTTTATGGAGTCTCGTCCTGTGTGCGATGATGCTGTCTGCTCTACTTTTCCTCAGGCTGCGAGCTGTGTGTTTGGGCCTGAGGAGAAAGTGGGCAGGGTGGTGTGGGTCCCTGATAGTGTGCTGTGCCCTCTTTTTGCATCGTTATGTGTAAATTGTGTCCATTGGTGGAAGTTAACTCTATGGAGAGCCTTCCTCTCTGTCTGAGTGGTGTTGTCATGACACACAGAGACACCAGTGGAGAGGATGCTCTCCACCAGGCCCTTGCAGGCTTGTGTGAGGGGCCGGCAGCTCAGCCCAGCCTTCACTGTAAAGGAGGATATTATTATTTGAAGGTGTAAATAAAACTATAAGGTGGAAAAATAGGATTTTAGATGTGGTCTCGCAGACTTTTAGACTTATTTTAATTTCCATCCCTTTTCTGTAATGCGTCTACAGAATGGAGGTCATGGGGGTGGGTCTGGGGCTGGAGTCTATCTCAGCTGTCAGCAGGGGGAAGTGACAGGGTACACCACAGACAGGTTGCCAGTTTATGGCACGGCCGACACAATCTACTTATGTATTCATTACTTAACAACACTGAACAAAGGTCGATGGTAGTCATGATGTACGGCTGACACACCTACACCTCATTTAGCATACATTCATTTACCTTTATTTCTACTTAGATTGGGGTATAAAGCGCTCATTAACAGTATTCAAGTACTTTCATTTAAAACAGTCCACTAAGTAACACTCATGAAAAACCTCAAAAATTATATATATATAAAGACCTTAAAGCAATTAAATTTTGAAGCAAATGAATCTACTAAAGCAAAACATTTGTTAACAAAAATCCCAATATGCAAGTCATTGTTGCTGCTGTTTTTAATTGCCACAAGGAATAAAAATATGGTCAGCTTTAGACTGGTCTACATGTTATACCAGATTCCAGGTGAGCAGTGAATAAAACTGTATTTTCAGTAAAAAGAGCAGCACGTGGCATGTTTGATAAAGGCCTGCTACATGGGTTACAAAATGCCTTATAAATAAAAAATAAAGCCAAGCGTTTATCTTACCTTTTAGAGTGGAAGCCTACCTAACCTCAATGCACAGCTGGAAATTATGAGTTTAACTATCAGTGTAATAAATCTTTGAACAGAGTGACAAATAGTAACTTGATTGTCTCAGCCAGTGGGAGGAAGCCTTGAACTGAGTCATGTCAAGGTGGTTGCAACAGTTGTTTTTTTTTTAATGCATTAAATGTATTAAAAATCAAGATGTAGTTTAATTGTATTAATTTAGCTTCATTTTTTATTTGGAATGATGCCCAAAAGCAGTGAACTCATTTGCAGTCCCTGGGCAGGTACACACAGTATCAAATAAGCTATAAAATGCAAATACATGTCAGAGCTAAAAGATTACAGTGAAGTAATCTAATCAAATACACATGCAAAGCAGAAAAAGCCCTTCAGCCCTACCCACAAAACCCATATGCACTGTAAAACCTTTGTGAGCATACACTCGTCCCATTCAATAACCGGTCTATCCCAATATGTAAGCATAAAAATGTAACTGGCAAATAAAAATAAAATATGCTGAATTTGATTAAAGTTGAAATGACTGGTTTCTTGGAATCCTTTTTTTGAAAACACGACTGGAAAAAATAAATACACACTGGTGCACCTGTTCAACTGCTCATTAGTGCAAATATTTAATCAGCCAGTCACATTGCAGCAATGCATTTAGACGTGTAGACATGGTCAAGATGACCTTCTGAAGTTCAAACTGAGCATCAGAATGTGGACGAAAGATGATTTAAGTGACTTTGAATGTGGTTTGCTAATGGAGCCAAACAGGCTGATCTATTTCAGGAACTGCTGATCTAATGAGATTTCCCTACACAACCATCTCTGGGGTTTCCGGAGGCCGGTATAAAAATGAGAAACTAACCAGTGAGTGGCAGTCCTCTAGGCTCAGGGAGGGGCAGCCATCTGACGTGACTGGTTGGGGGTGAGGGGGGAGAGACAGGACAAAAGACATGCTATGGAAGCGAGCCAGAGATTAATTAAATGTAGAGTTGTGTATAAACAGCGTGAAAAGAGATGAGTGAATTGGTCTTCCGAATCCAAACTGGGAGCTGGTTCCACAGAAGAGGGGCCTGAAAGCTGACGGCATCGGGTGACTCAAAAAAGTGTCGTCAAAAAGGAAAACCAATCCACAGCGTCATGTAATTTTACATTATTTATTACAGTCAGTGTAAACTGTTTTTTTTAATTATTTATTTTTTAATATATTTTGAAGAACTGCGCCCTATGTCTGCTGGGATAGGCTCCAGCCCCCCCGCGACCCTAAACAGGATAAGCAGAAGCGAATGGATGGATGGATGGATATTTTGAACTCCTGCTTTTCTCTCAAAAAATAGAGGAGCAAGCTTCAAAACTTCAGGGACAAACAGGCCTGTGAATAATTGCCAATTCAAAGAAAACAATAAAATTAATTTTTTTTTTTAACCAGCTTACTAAAATACAAAAGCAAAAACAGAAAATAAAAACAGCCAACTCTCTATTTTAGTCAAATATAACTTTTATGCATGTAAAAGGACATAGGAGATTAACCTGAGTCTGCAGAGCCATGACAGGAAACACAATGTCTAGTACCTGCTTACAACATTACAACGTAAATCAGCAGAATACAGTATCATTTTTCAAAATAAATCAGAATTTTGAATAAGGTGGCACAGAAGGTTTAAATAGGACATCAACAAGGGTCCACTGATTGGTGGGCTGGGTGCCTCTCCAGTCATCATTGAATGAAGGCAGGAAGCAAAAGTGATTGTCGCTGGTGTTATGGACCAATCAAGGCAGAGAGACTCACAGCAGGATAACCGAATGACTTGAAGGTGAAGGAAATGTCAGCTTTGGCAAGGCCTGTAAACACTATGCCCTATTTTATCACTGCATTATGTACAAATGTGTATAAATTAATAAATGCAAATTTTAGAAACTGGCAACAAGTCTGTAACACGATCGGTGGGTTCAGACTGTCACAGACTCTGTGGGCAAATAGTTAAACAGTTTAACAAATTGAAAATAATATTTCTTAACATAAATTCATTATTGTTAAATTCCAGTAAGCGATCCACCGGGAGTAAGCCGCTGACAGCTCCACACAGGCATGATTTTCTTTTTAAATTCTGCTTAAAACGCTGAGTTTTACACTTTCCAAACTGCTGTGGTCTTTTTCAACACACGATGGCGCTGCTCCCCACAAACAGACTTACACCCACTCCATCTGTGCATGAGGGCATATAATGACCTGACTGTAATGATACAGGCTCATACATAATGACCAGCTGTAACTTAAACTCGGGAATGGGCATGATTTTTAGTTTCCGACAGACTAAAGATAGACGTGGTCAAAATTACACCAGAGCTCACAGGATGCTATTAACCTGCACAGAAGACCCTTAAAATGGCCAAACACGGCACGTCCCCTCATTCAGACATCAGATCCTGTGATGTTTACATACTGACGAGTGTAATCTGAGGAGGAATATAAGGTTAAAGTCAGAGAATCATGTTTATTTGATCAGTTTTTATTCAAAGTTGATCCCAAATGCATGTCAGAATACGCTTTTGTTAAAGTGACTTTATACCTTAAGAATATTAATACTTGCCAATGAAGTAATGGATGGATAACGGATGCGAAAACTTTTGAACTTTTAATTAATGTTGGCTTTTTGCACATTTATTGTTTTAAAATGTGACCTATCAATAAATTGACTTTTACCAGACTCCTTATTTTACTTACTGCATGAATACTACAAAAGAGCCCCACTGGTTTAATCTATAAAAATATGCTGTTTGTAATTTATCAGTGTATTATGTGTGTTTCTATGTAAAACCATAATCTGGCAAGTGTCTCAAAGTACATGTAGTGGAGTAAAAAGTACATTATTTCAGAGGTTTAATGTACAATAACGTGGAAATACTCAAAACATAGTATAGTACTTAGATATACATATCCTCGTCAGCATTTGTTGTTTTTAATTTTGAGCCATAATTCTGTATAGTATAGAAATGCTCTTTGTACAGAAGTGAGTAATGAATACTTTTTGAAGTATTCAGTGAATACTGAATAGCCTACTTCGAAAAGGCTGTCCTCCGCTGGTTTAATCTTTAATAATTTGGTATACTTTATGTATACACTCAATCAGAAAAGTTGCTATAAATGGGAAGTAAATGTAATAGGATACAATTAGTTAATAAATGGGTAAGAAACTGTAGAAATTGAAGGCGACTCTGTAAGTTTTCTATTACAGTGCAGCACAGATGGACATGCGCACAGCTGATGGGATGGAAGAGAGGCACATCTGCCCTGACGTGGG
>JAVDPK010002989.1:598376-612503 GCA_034780415.1 Cichlasoma orientale
CACTGACGTCACCCCCCCCCCCCCCATAAAAAAAAAAAAAAAGGCTGCCAATTTCAAGCTGTCCGGAGCTGGGACATACCCGGTTTCTCCGCAGTGTAGTAGCTAGTGAGGAGGAGCAGCTCCAGAACTGTAAGCCAACTTTTGCTGGTGTTTGCATGGATGCACATTTTCTCTAAAGCTTTTTTTTTTTTAATATAAGGTACTCAGAGCGACCACCATGAACACAGTCTAGACTATAAAGATAGGTTGAATATATAAAGCCTTCTGTGGAAGGAAATCCAAAACTTCGAAAAGCTGCTTTTTGTGTGTGTGTGACAGAGTCTGGGGCTGAGGATGGCAGAGTTCAAAAGGAGATGAAAAGAGGAGAGCAGAGGAGGTCTGTGTGCGGGACTTGTGAGCTGCAGAAGTGTTTTTGTCCCGAGCTCTCTCTGCACACTCGGACTGGAGCTGACAATGAAGATGAACATGGTAAATAGGCTCAAATCTCTTCTGCCAAGATAATAAGACGATATTTTCATACTTTTTATTTGAATCGGAGAAGATTCGTGCGAACACTTCACTGAATCTTAACGCAGTTTATATTTTGCCACAAAGAACTGAGACAGAGTTTAAAGGAGGTAGTTGCGTGGAAAACGCGTACTTTAGGCAACATTTACGCACGGTAAGTTCGCAGCGTTACAGGTCCACATCTGCAAAAGTTTGCCCGTCTGGCTGCTCAAACAAACCAACAAAACTTCCACTAACCAACAAAAGCTGCGGGGGATTTTGACTTGCAGACGCTCCATGAGGGTTGCGTTTGCGGTACCGGTGTAATGCATGCGGGCCGGCTGCCAAATGTCTGGGTCAGAGTGGCCAAGTAGGTAGCGCTGTCTGTCTGTCTGGACCGCAGGAGCGCTGCAGCTAAAGAAACACACGCAAAAAGTCCTCCTCTCCAAAAAGGCTGCCGTCCGTGTTTGGAGTCCGGTCTCTTTCTCGGGACATCGACACTGTATCATCTGGATCCGCTCGTGTGTAGCACTTTGTAGTTTGCACATGCTGCCGTCAAGCGCGTCAGTGAGTAAAACTAATCTGCAGAAACATCGCGCCGATAGCCTGCACAGCTGACATGTATGCATCCGTTCCAGCGCGGGTATTACGCGTCATTTGCATTGTATTGGCTCGTTTTTGTCACAGCGTATTAGTCATTAAGCTGTCATGAGTGCATTTAAAGATTTACTGACAAATGTAACCAAAACCAGTGGTCCTCCCGGCAATCTGGAACATAGGACATTTAACTTTCGTTACTCTTTCATCCACTGATTACAAACCACAGATGCAATCAAAGCCTGTTGTCGTCAAAGCTGCTATATACAAGAGAAAGAAACGCAACCTTTCTCAGATCCTACTTCAGAAATGTGAGATTATATGCCTATATTGTTGTCCTATCTCACTTTAAACACAACATCTTTGTGGTTTTGTTGGTCAGACATGGCTTTGATAATTTTCCCATAATTCTGTGGCATCTTGTGGGCAAAATAATAAGTTTGGACCAATCAGATTTGAAAGTATGCCTTATTTTCATCATCATTTCATATTTACCAAAAAAAAAAAAAAAAGTTAGATATATTAGATAAAAATGTCCAGTGGTCTTTTAAAATGACTTATTTTAATTAACTTGCTGTCAAAAACAAAAACAGATATTAAATTGTAATGTAAATCACCAAGAAGTAGTTTAAGAAAAAGCTTAAAACAAAGTTTTAGAATAGTTTCCAATTTATCTAGCACTTGACACCTGAAAAATCAGCTAACAGAGTAGGTGATAATTGCTGATCCTTGCTCGATTTCCTCCGCAGAAATGCAGATGGATTGGTCAAGACAAAGATATAGAGCTTCCCGTTTGCATCTGATGGATTACAGTGTTTTGTACGAGCTGCTGACATGAATTCAGAGGCTGGTGAGATGTGGAAGTGCTCGTCTTCAGGAGAAATCTGAGACCTGGATGAGCCTTCAAGCACGGTGAGAGCATTTTAAGTGAAGGGAGACACACCATGGACTTGTTATGGTCTGCCATCAGACAGATGATGTGCTTTTAACCCATTTGTAGCACCCTCTACCCCTACCCCATGTCACATCTTTCCCTGAATTATGGAAATTTTGTGGAAGACGCTGACTTGGACACTGAGCCTGGTGGTGATGACTGCTTCTGAATTTCAAAATATCAACAAACTCTCGCACAACTCCCAAGGTATGATGGTGACTCATGGACAGAAAAATTCTGTTGCACTCAACAGTTTGCTAATTTTCATAACATGTTCTCTTTTCGTTTCCTTTCTCTTCTTTTCCCGGTAAAAGAGGAGTTCCTGTCCTACCTGCAGCACTACCAGTTGACTGTCCCAGTGCGGGTGGATGAGAATGGAGAGTTCCTGAGCTACACTGTGAAGCACCACCGGCCAGGCCGACGGAGACGGGGTGCTGTGGACCCCACAATGAGACCCCAGCCTGCAATAGACCCACTGGAGCCCCGGCTGTTCTACAGACTGTCAGCCTATGGAAAGCACTTTCACTTAAACCTGACTCTCAACCCCCACCTGGTGTCGAAACATTTTACAGTGGAGTACTGGGGTAAAGAAGGGCTGGAGTGGCGGCATAATATGGTAGATAACTGTCACTATGTTGGATTCTTGCAAAACCAGCACAGCATGACAAGAGTGGCACTCAGCAACTGCAAAGGCCTGGTGAGTACAAAGTGCTGCAAAAAGTTCAGGGCTCTTACCTCAGCAAAACCCTCATGTTTATGTCAGATGTACCTAGGTTGTGCTGCTGTCACTGCAGTCAGTCTTTCGGAAGATTAGGCAGAATATTATCCGAAGATTATTGCAGTTTGCTTAACAGAATCTTGGCTTTTTTCCGCATGGCGCACCGAGCCTGCAGGCAGCTTGGAGCGACTTGATGTTTATGTAGAAAAATCACATCATCTCAGTGATCTGTTAGTGATAAGCATCAGTGCTTTTCTTCCTACTTGTGCGCATAATATCACACTTGAGTGGCTGAGATCACGTTTCTTAAGCAGATCCTTGTGTGATCTTTAAATGATTGGCCTATAAATGTGCAGGTTTCTGTTCTAAAACAAAACTGAGTGGCTCTAATAAGGCGTCTAATTATCCTGTCTAAGCTTTTATTCCTCAGGCTTTTATCCACAGACCGTATGACTGTCCAGCACCTCTTAACTAATCAAGGAATTGGACCAAATTTTAAAAGCTGTTATCCCTCCTTGCTCTAGAGTAACTCTAAAGAAGGAAAAAAAGGGCCCTGCTTCTTATTGGCAAATGTAATCATGTGGAGGAAACATGTAGCCAAATGTGTTGGCAAGACGGAGCACTGAGTATCATAAATTGAATTAGTGTTTGCCCTTTTTTTCTTACATCACCAAAAATGGACAAAACTGTGTCTGTACTTTAATGTAATCAGCTGTCTGGACATTTTGAGATCTTGACATCACACACTATTAAAACCCCTAAATCAAAAATGTTTCTGTAGGCTAGTGTGATATGTGGTTAATTGCTTTTATTGTGGCTTTTACAGAGCCAAGTCAGTGTTTCCTATAAACCCACTCTTCTAGTTTATGGTCCAGAGGGGGTATTGATGGGGAGAGAAGAATGTTTTAATGCTGGTCTGGATGTAACTGAGTGTTTGGGGTTCTTACATTTTTACTGCAGATTAGTGACTAATGCATTGTATATGTCAAAACATGTCCCTAATGAGAAGCAAGAGGACAGATAAGGGAATGTATTAGTTGTTTAAAGGGGCACTCCAAAATGAATATCCTGTTTTTTTTTAGCCCCTTAAATCCTGGATGTTACCATTTTACAAAATACAACACGGTACAATCTTTTCTAACATGTTCCCCACCTGATAAATGCCCAGATATTTCAGATTTTAAAATCTGTTTGTAACACCTGCTCTCGCAGTCCAAGCTGAGGCGAGCTTGTTATGATGTCATCAAGGTAATCTGTGATGATGTTTCTAGAAGTCCTTCATAACTACAGAATAATAGGGCTGTTGGTGGTGTGTTAAGACAGACCTGTGGCATAAGCGTCAGTGTTTTAGCCACTTCGTTGGTTCTTTGGAGCCATAAGTGACCATATTTAGATGACAGGGTGGAGTGCTAGCAAGCTTGATTAGCTCTTTCCATTCATAACTGAAGCTCAAACTTCTTGGACAGCGTGTACCTTTCAGCAAGCCTTACTCTTTGTTAGGTAATTACATTAGAATGTTCCAAAAGGCACCAACACCACAAACACGATTGGGCAGGTCCAGTTCAGTGACTCCACTAAACAGAAGCACGGCCTAGGAAAGAATGACTGGATACAGCAACCTATGCTGAGAGGCTTGCCATTCAAGGTAACCACGCTCCTAATTATATTATCAAGAGTGGTTAATTATTATGCATTTTATGCATATCTAAAGGGATTGTCTCACTTTTGGAGCCAGCCTCATGTGGCCATTACAAGAAATGCAGTTTTTGGCATTTAGCTTCACTTTTTAATTCAGAGATTGCCACTTGGTTCAAACTAGCTCCTCTAGAACTCTGATTCTTTGCCATGTCCCTGGAATGCGCTTGCTTTTTCTATAAAAACACACACATATAAAAGCAGATTTGTACATTTTTCACCTGCTGGATCGAAGGATGCCTGAGTTTTCTTCATGTCTGCACATCTGAGCCCAGGCAAGAGTAAACCAAACTTCATGTCTAAAATAGGAATGCCCCTTTAATAAAATGAGTGTCGAATGCAATGCATTTATTTTGTTAAGACTATGCATTTAGCACCAATGTTTCCTGTTTTTAACCTGATCCTTTCATTGATTTTCTCCCCCAACAAGCATGGTGTTATTACAACAGAGGAAGAACAGTATTTAATAGAGCCTTTAAAGAACATATCCTCAACCACCTCTGGTGAATGGAACCTGGAAGAAGCACAGCAGCATGTTATTTATAAAATGTCTGCCATTCCCTCACCACAAGAGCATAGCCAGGAGTTCAGCTGTGGCATTTCAGGTTGGTGAACCTCCATCTGGGTTGGACTCTGTGTGGGTGGAACTGACGTAAAGGAATAACTATACATAGGAAGTTAGAGGAAGCGCTGGTTTGGTTCTAGGCCCAGGTTCTGGTAGACATGACCGGGCCTCTTGTGTGCTATAGTTGCTCCTGGCCTGGACACCTTTCAACCTGTGAGAGAAAGTCTTGCTCCAGCCTTCATATAAAGCCCTTCAGTGCATAAAGAGAACTTTTATAGAAGCACAAATTCTATTTATAGAACCAATGATCATGCTGAGATTTGAAAATTCTCAGTTTCACCAAATACTCTGTCTGCCAAGATATGATGAATTGGAAAAAGAACCAGGTGGATATTTAGGTATTTGGGCCAGGGTCTTTTGAGAAACAGCAAAGACTGTCATTGCCAGGAAGCCAGCATGCCCTAACATGTAGCATCTTATAGCTTTTTCCCAGAGCATCTGCTGGGCCACAAAAAAAGGCTTTAGCTGCAAAGTGGTAAATTCCATATCTTCATCTATCACACACAAACCAGCTCTCTCTCAAATAAATTTCGTACAAAAAATAAGGAGATTTGTGTTTGGTCGATTATTTCTTTATTGTAACAATAATTCTTGACAGTAAATCATATATCATAGGAAAGCCTGTTTATTTCCCCATAAATGGTGCCGCAGCCCACAAATGCATTTGTGGGCTGCGGCCATGAAGAACGTACCAGATCTTCTTTGCCAATGACAAACAGCTTATTCTGCTATTGACTCTTGTTTTGGGGTTGTTTATTGGATTGGATGATTGAAGCCTGAAGAAACAAGACTTATTGGGAATTTAACGATTTATTCATTTAACAAACAGGGGCCTCAGTAGCATGTGGAAGAACCATACACAGCCACAACAGCCTAAAACTTCCTCCTCATGCTGGTCACCAGCTTGGTCACACACTGCTGTGGGACGGCACCAGCATTTGTCGCAAGCCAGCCAGTGTGGTTGTGTTGGTCAGTCTGGCATGAACAGCACGCCCAAGCTGATCCCACAAGTGTTCAGTAGGGTTGAGGTGCAGGCAGGCTATTCCATCCTGTCCACTCCCAAATTCTGGAGGTAGTCTGATAAACCGTACTCTGTCATCTTGGAGGACAGAGTACGGTCCTAGACGGTGGAGATATGGGATTGCCACTGGTTGCAGAATTTCATCTCGATATCTCTCTTCACTGAGATGGCCTCCGATGATGAAACGTCTGACTGTCAGCACCTGGAGTACTAGAGGCTCAAAACAAGAGTCAACAGCGGAATAAGCTGTTTGGCATTGGAAGAGAATTGGCAAGTTTTCCATGTGCACAACTGACATACTTAACTCTACCGCCCAACCCACAAATGCATTTTCCTTACAAATGTGGCACAGGGAAATAAACAGGCTTTCCAACGGTATAAGATTTATTTCCAAGAAGCATCGTTACAACAACAAAAAAAGATTGACCAAGCACAAATTTCATAACTTTTTGTACTAAGTTTGATGTGTCATGATTCTGATTGTTGCTTCACAGTTACCTGATTTTATCTCCCTGTCATTCACAGACCTCATTAAAACCAGTGCACCATGCCAGTTTAGCACACCTCCCCCTGCCCCCCAGAGCAACAGCAAACTGTCAAACAGCACCCACAGACAGAGGCGATCCGTCAGCACTGAGCGCTTCGTGGAGACGCTCGTGGTCGCTGATAAAATGATGGTCGGTTACCACGGACGCAAAGACATTGAGCACTACATCTTGTCTGTAATGAATATTGTAAGTTTGAGCCTACTTTTTCAGTTGTTTTTGTTTTTTGTTTGTTTTCTGCTACACTGATGACTTCCCGATTGCTGCTTGTTTTGTTGGTGGACATGTAGAGTCATGTGGCGCAGTTGTCTGACTTTGTGTCTTTTCTTCTTTTCTGGAGGTCAGGTTGCCAAACTTTACCGTGATGCCAGTCTAGGAAATGTTGTGAACATTATTGTGACCCGGCTGATTGTTCTGACCGAAGATCAGGTAAGAGAAAGTCTCTTTTTGCCGTAAAACCACTTCTTGTAGTGTCTGTACCCTCACCTGTATTGAGTGTATAACTGATGCACTTGCCATGAGGGAGTTGCAGTATTTTATGCAACTGCTGTGTAGAAGGGGGAGAGAGTAGAAAGACTCTTCACCATATGGACACCACTTCACATGAAAGCTGTGCTCAGGTATCTTCCCTCAGGGAGCTTCTATTGAGGATTTGTACATGTACTACATATGTGCATGTATGTGTGATGAAAGAAACAGAGGGTCTTCCTACCATCTGTTTTTCTAAAAGGATGTAGCAGCTCTTTTTGTAGCATCCGCTCCAAAAAATGTCAAGCAGAATCAAACTTTAAACTATATGAAAGCAGTATAACCGTCATTATGTTGGATAAACTAAACAGAAATATCAATTTTTAAGCTGAAAACGAATCTCCTACATGTTTCTTGAGTCGTTCAGTGTTGCTTTCGAATTATTGATCATCAGCACAGCAAAATTGCCCTTTATGTTCATGGAAGTAGATCCCTTTACCAAACTCGACTATAACTTCCCCAGTTGTCCTTCTACTCTACCTACTTCTTCTCCCTGTTCACCGTCCTTTTCTGATAGCACAAGTCCTCTCCTCCTTCTATGGCTCATCTTTTTCTTCCTGCTGTAAATGGTTTTACCTGTACGACAACTGCATCTACTCCTAAATCAAAGAGAAAACCCTTGTCTCCTGTAAAATCTGGTCTTCTAACATCCCTCTGATCCCAGTACAGTACTCCTCCAGTATAATTCATCCAGATAATCGTTCTACTTTGGCTCGGTCTTTAGCACTGTCAACACATGACAATAAATTCATGTGAAAAAGAAAGTTTTCACAGGACTCTACAGTCCTGTGAAAACTAAGTACACCATGATTCAGTAGCATGTAGAACCATCTTTAGCAGCAAGAACTTATAAAGAACTGTACGACTTTTGGTTTGTGGGCATTTGTTTATGCACAGCTCTCGTAAGGTCCTGCCACAGCATTTCAATAGGGTTGACGTCTGGACTTTGGCTGGGTCATTGCAACACCTTCATTCTTTGATGTTTGTGCTGTTATGCTATTTTTGGTTTTCATCAAATGAATGAAATAAATGAAATAATTTAGTACAGACAATACAATATATGGTATATTATGATGATACAAAATGATGCAATGGAATGCACTGATCATGATATACTGTGACAAAATCAAATACAATACAGTACAATGCAAAATTATATGACACAATAAAATACAAAACATCATGAAATATCTCACAAATCACCATACTATAATGGTATACAATAAGATATAAACACAGTAAGATATAATGTGATGCAAAATGGTAGAACATGGTAGTCACTGATACAGTACAATACAGTGCAATATAATATACAGTATGGCATGACCATAGACAGTATAAAAGATGAATGTAGTTTCTGGGTCTGAAAAGTGAAACAAATGCCAAAGTGCCTTAGACCTGCATTCTTTTAAATGACCATAAGGAGGCGATAACTACAGTTGCAAAAAGACCTCCGGTCCGATAAAAGGGAGGGAAAACTGCCCTTGGACTTGACCTTGGTAAACACTTTCCTGGTGAATTTATAAGCTCAGTAACTCATTTTGGGTCATACTCAGTTAAGTCCATTTTATAAATTGTGCTCATTCTGTGTTCCGGAAGGAGGATTATCCTGTGATTAACCTTCCAAAATGAACTGAAGAAAGGTGCTACGACTTAACATCTATGTTTTGTGTTGAAGAAATGTCCATTGAAGTTAAAAGTAGTGCCAGGCTGTACTTTCATGTAATACCAGTTTATACCATAAGATGGTGCAGTGAGTGGACATGGTGCCAGTCTTACAAAAAAAAAAAAAAAGCAAAGCCTCCTAAGGAAATGGAGGTGGAGCTAAAATGAAATATCACGCCCACTGGTACTATACTGCCCACTAGTGGTGAAAACTTTAGTTACAATTTGCTAAGGCTAATTACAAAAAACGCCTATAAAACATCACATAGAACAATATTTTTCTGTGTTGATGGAAATAGTAATGCATTACTTTGTTTTGCATGTGTGTCTTTTGCAGCCAAATCTGGAAATTAATCACCATGCTGACAAGTCTCTGGACAGTTTCTGTAAGTGGCAGAAGTCCATCCTGTCTCATCACAGCGATGGAAACAGTATTCCAGAAAATGGGATGGCTCATCACGACAATGCTGTCCTAATCACCCGGTAAGAGTTGGCGAACAGCTTCAGCAACGGACAACATGTTGCTCACACACCATTATAATAATCCAGTGTGGAAATAAACACTTCAAATAGTTTTAAGAGCTTGAAAAAAAGATGACTGGACTTCTTTAAGGTTTTTTGAAGATGGCGCACCTCACATCCAAGAAGCTTCTTCAGTTCTTAAAACTTATAGAAGTCCAGATGCCTTTTTCTCAAAGTCTTAAGACTACCATGACCTGGATGACTGAGAACCTACACAGACATACTGTAAAGAGTTTTTTTTTTTCAGTTGTTACTCTATTTGTAATTTTCTCATCTTGAACAAATAGCTTACAGGTTATTTTCTGTGGTGTGCCTTCAGCAGATGCCAAACGCTACAGCACTGGAGAATACAAAAGTCTAGGTCTTGTATGCACACTTTACCTGTAACAGCTCATGGAAATAAAAACCATAGTTCTGAAAGTAAAACGTGCTGTTACAGACGCCGTGTACCTGTCACCCTGCAATTTATGTCATAAAACAGCAAAACTCTGTCATTACCTGGAATAGACTTTATTGCTGCCAGAACTGTTTTGGCTACTTAACCTGGAAACTGATGTGTTCCTCCAACTGCTTCTATCTGGAGAGAGGATGGGGTTCTGTGATTGACATGGGCCAAAGCCAAAATTTCTGATTCTCTGCAGTTTGCATAAAACAGCCTTTTTATCATTACTGCTTGCTTGCTTGTTGTCTGCCAACTGACATTCTGCAGCTGCTTTGGCTGCCGGTTTTATTATTGGTTTTAGCTTCGCTTTGCACCAACAGCAAAGGCTGTTTAGTAGAGTCTGCCTGCAGTGGTCATGGAGTTTACCTTTCTGGCTTTCCTTTTTTAGCGCGGCGATGAGAAATGTTATTGTTGTTAGAGACCAAACAACTCATGGAAGGTGCATGAATCAACTCTTGGATACTTGGGTTGCAGAGGAGCTCTAAAAGAAGCTGACAGACCCAGTGCTCTAACATATCAAAGCCCATTAAAGTTGTTACAGCTAATGATGACTGCAAACATTGGTCTGCAAATCTATCATCTGTCAGAGTTTGTTTGTGACAAACTGCACCATATAGTAAGACTTGGGACTTGAGTACCAAATCCAGGATCCTCATTATTTTTCTGGGGATCAGGATGTTGTGCTGATCTCTCTCTCATGTAGCGCACAGGAACAGATAGTCTCTCCTCTCACTACTGAAAATACTCCATTTGGTTTAGGCGAGGGTGCTGCCTACAGAAGGTTCCACTGCGCGACACACATGACGCCCACTAGCTTGCTGCGCATTCACCGGGAATTTACCCGTGATATTATCCCACTGGAGCAATCCGATGTCACATGGACTTTGTGTTAGGGACCTAGCAGGTTAAATATCATCATTACACATACTTCCATGGTTCAGCATCTTGAAATGTGAAGGCTGCAGTGCATGTGTAAAAATAACTCAGAAGAGTCCACCTCTCACTTTCTAAAACAGACTTTGTTGCACTGCTAGACAAGCAATGTAAATATTCATACAGACAGTAAAAAAGAAAATTCTGTAAAGGAAAGTCAGTGTGGATGGACCTTAAACTTCCTTTATTTTTAATAGCCACGAGGGGGTGAAATCTGTGATTGCAAAAAGACTTCCTGTCCTGCAGAAGTCTGTGGGAAAACAGCCATCAACTCTTTCTTCAGTAGACTGATGACTTTATGAGCTCAGTCATTTGTTTCAGGTTATATTAAATAGTCCATTTTATTCGAAGTGTCAGAAAGCAGAATAATTCAGGATATGCTCACTTGATAGAGACTTGGATTGTTAGCCAATGAGCATACGCTTACACAGACAGATCCGGCTCTCGATCACACTTGGGTTCAAAACACCAATCATCTTAAGGTTTAATAACAGGACTTGACAAACCAGTGGGTAACATCATGATCTCTATGTCCATATTTTATACTGTCCATGGTACATAGTCTATAAAGTCTGTATAAAAGACTGTTGGTCCCTACGTGCCACTCAAAGTGACCATTCCCCTAATATTGCTCCACTTTAAGCATTAATATAACCTAAATGAGTTTGGTTTATAAAAATACACCCTTTCTACAGCTGAAATTAGTTATAGAGGCCAAAACATTTTTGTACCAGGCTTGAAACATATTAACTCCTACTGTGCAGTTGGGCATTTTAACATGGGAGTCTATGGGAATTCACTTTTGAAGCCAGCCCCGTGTGGTCATTCGGGGAACTTGAGATTTTTAGCACTTACATGTCTCAATTTTCAGCCGTGGAGGCTCGTGCTTTGTTATTACAACTAGGCTCAGAGGAAGGAAACGTTTTTCCCGCAGCTCTTTGGTAACATGGATCAGTGTGGATCTCTGGTGGCGGATTGAACTGATTGACTGCTCCTATCAGCACGAAATAGGAATGGAATCATCTGTTTTTGTTTTGAAATGGGTGCTATTAAAAAAATGGGAAAATTTGGGAAATAAATAAAAAGCGGATTAGAAAAGTCACGATTAGACCTCACTTGAAAGAGAACAGAGAGAGAGAGGGAGGGGAGCGGTTCAGAGAAATAGGGGTGGGGGTGGTAGGTGATGGCGGAGCTGGTGGTGGTAGGGTAAATTAAATTTGCTATGCCCTTGGTTTTAATAGATTAAAAGCTTTAGGTATGATTGGATCATTATTTGAAATGTACAGTGTGTTCCTCAGGGACTGTGGGTATGAGTGCTCTGATCTTTTTTTCTTTTTGCTATATTGTTTTAACTGTATGAGGCGTTGACACTGCAGCGACAGCAAGCCTTATTTATTTGTGTCTTAGCACTGCGTTATGCTACAGCCACACTAGGGAAAAGAATGGTTGGAGACCAAAGCACAACCGAAACGATTGTGACCGTGCACAATGAGTTTGTAATCTCATTGCTTTTCTTATGGTTCCTTCAAAGAGCGGGGACCAGCTCTGCGACAGCAGCAGTCAGTTACTGTCTTCAAACCAACTTCAGGTGCATCGAGACTGCAATAAAAGGGCAATAAGATGGAATTAGTCAGCTATCAGTTCACAGTTCAACGGGGTCAAGTTGGCAGTTATATGCTTCACAGCTTTGCTTTTTTATAGGAATATAACCAGAATATAACCAGCTGGAAAGCAGGTATCGAGTTCCCTTTTACAGAGAGACATGCTGTAAACGAGTTGTGCTCATCGGGGCAGATTGACTCAGACTGACTGAAAAGTATTGGCAATATGTCTGCATTTAACTATAGCAATTATTTGCAAACATTTACCTATCTGTATGAGAGCAGCTGCAATCAGTCCGGGTCAGATTGTTTGGGGAAAGGTTGCCTTGCACCAGGCGACCTGTGCAATTGCCTTACAATTGAAAATGGTCACCCAGAGGTTGAAGGTGTTGCGCGCACGACGTATTGATGACCACTTGGTTGTCGTAACTACCTGCAATCAATCGCCGAATGTGAAAAAAATCAGTTGCTGTCCTATTTTTACCGTAGTGAGACTGAGCTCATGAGAAAGCTGGAGGAGTCAATCAGCTATTTTCTTCAGCCAAAGCTAGAATCTGCTATTGCTATGCCCATGTGTGACATTATATCCACCCAGACTGTGATTAAACACAGTTTGAGTGTTCTGACCCTCTTTTCTTTCTACCTGTCCTTAGGTATGACATCTGCACCTACAAGAACAAACCTTGCGGTACCTTAGGTGAGTGACAAAAGCTGAGAAATGTTAACGAGCATGTATGTTAATGTAGGTTTCCTTGGTAATCTTATCTAATGCTAACTACACTAAATGTCTGCTTTTGGAGATCATCCTTTCCCGCTCTCTGACGAGGTATTTATTTTCCCATTCAATGTGTCCTCAGACAAACCTTATTTAGCAGCCTTTGCAGTCTTGTGTAGAAGAACACCAGACGGCTCCTGCGAGACATAATGAGAAGGATATTTTCATTTGTGTTATTATAGCTCCTCAGTGGCTTCCCCTCTGTTTGCTGAGGCCTGGAGCCCTGAACCTGGACAGCTGTGGTCACCTCCAGTTTATAAACCTCCTCTGTCTCTGTCCTCTGCCTCTAACCTCAGTTTGTCTAAGGTGTTTACACTTCCACTGGGGGTTGAGAGAGAGAAAGGAAGAGGTATGCGTAGGAAAGCTAAGGAGGGAGAAGACTTAAAAAGGGGGAGGAGAAATGAGGGATGAAGAAGAGACGAGATTAGTGGCAGATGGGGGAGATGGAGAAGAAGAAAAGGAGGGGTTGAAAGGAAAATGGAAGTGGAAAAGGGCAATTATAGGGGGTGTTTGAGTATGCAGGGGGAGATAGAGTGGGTGATATGCACACTCTGGTGTTATTGGGGGTGGAAAAAGGACAGCATGTGGTGGCAGATCACCCCCCCCCTCCTCTCTGTCTCAAGTCCTTCAGCTCCACCTCAAACCTTCCTACCCTTCTCCCCACCTTATCTTCGCAAAGGCCCTGCAGGCACCACAGTATATCTTGGAGGTAATATTGCGACTTCAGGGGTGGTTTGACAGATTGACCGCATTCGTCACATTCCCCGGTCATTTTAATTGCCCTGGCATCTGCTTGGTTTCCTCGTTGTCTCACCCCCACCTCCCTCTCTGCTCCTCCTCCCTTTCCTCCTAAGGATCATGCTCCTGGGTCAGACCGCTGGCATTTAGGGTCGCAGAGTAATCACGGGCGTGGAGATAATGCACAGTCCACCCTGGAGTTAAGAAAACAGCTCACAGTCCATGTTTGTGGGGGGGGGGGGGGGGGGGGGGGGGGGGGGGGGGGGGGGGGGGGGGGGGGGGGGGGGGGGGGGGGGGGGGGG
>JAVDPK010002989.1:620068-643010 GCA_034780415.1 Cichlasoma orientale
GGAAGAAACCTCCAGCAGAACCAGGCTCAGGGAGGGGCAGTCATCTGCTGCAACCGGTTGGGGCTGAGGGGAGAGAGGACAAAAAACATGCTGTGGAAAAGACACAGAGAATGATTAAACACAGAGTGAAGTATAAACATAGCAAAAAAAGTGAGTAAAAAGAAGCAGTGCATTAAGGCTATACTTAATATGAGAATCCATTACTGCAACAGTACACAGTACACAGTACTGTGCAAGACTCTTTAGCCACCCCTCAGTTCTTGCTCAAAGTGATCTTGAGCAATAGTTCTCCAGGCATTCTGAAGGTCTTTCTAAGGTAGGCTAAAAAAAAAGAAGAAAGATCTACAGCAGATGAACTGTATCTGAAAGGCATGTCCATTCATGGGAACCCCCCCAGCAAAGGACATGACAGGACCTGAGTGATGCATTTGGCCCTTCAGCTGATCCATCTACTGTTTGCTGAAGCCTCAGCAGAAATGGTCTCAGCGGACTGGAGAAGAACTGGACTGAAAATAAGTGGTAGCAGGTCTTATGGCGTGATGAAGCCAAATTTGAAATTTTTAGTTCAAATCATCACCAATACATACCTGATCATTTTCAGAGGAGGTCAGGAGAGCGGTACAAGAGCGTCTAATGTGCCTACAGCCATCTGCAAAACATAATGGAGGCTCTGTCGTGGTTTGGGGCTGCATTTCAGCCAGCGGTGTTGAGGATCTTGTCAAAATTGATGGAATTATGAATGCATAAACATACAGTCAGATTTTGAGCCACCGAGCAATATCATCTGGAAAGCATCTGATTGGCAGTGGCTTCATTTTTTAGCATGACAATGATCCCAAACACACTGCCAATGCAGTAAAAGCAGACCAGGATAGAAAATCGTCCAGTGGAACATTCACTCATGGATTGGGCTCCCCAGAGCCCAGATCAAAACATTACTGAAGCAGTGTGGAATCATCTTGACAGAGAATGAAACAAAAGGCAGCCAGCATCCAAAGAGGAGCTCTGAATGTCCTTCAACAAGTCTGGAAAACTATTTCTGAAAATTGTGAAAAGAAATTACCAGAAAGTTTTCCTAAGAGAGAGTAACAAACTCAGTTTTTACCTTAAATGCTATAATTTCTGTTTGCACGTGTTTCAATAAATTTCCCCAATTTCCTAGCAAAATATGAAGAAATGAGGGGCTCGACACTTTTGCGCAGTACTGTATATTTGACAGAAAATAAGGAATAGCTTCCACTATAAGGTTAAAAGTCTATCTTAAGCTTGTTCCTGCAATGAAGCCAAGGGAACCGTAAATGTTTCGATTATAACAGCTTTTCTTTGCAATCATAGACACCACACACTCTTTTCTCTCTGCACGTTCAGCTGTATTTCTCAGTATTAAAGACCCGAGAGCAAATACATATATGCAACCTTGTGGTAAAGTATTGGTTACAAGTCTGCGGTCTGTCTGTGTGTTCCTCTGTTTGTGTATTCATCTTTAGTTAGCGAGGCCGTCCAAGAAAGCGGATAATAGCTGCTGTGGTTGTCAGATGATGTTTCCGGCTGAAAGCTGTTAGAGGAGGGTTAGTGAACAGCACTTGTGACAGAGATGACAGTATTAAATGCCAGCTTCCAAATGGGACACAAAGAGCTGCTTCTCCTCTGCACCGCCGGGTTCCTGTCGATTTCTGGCTCGAGTATCTGAGAATCACACACACACAAAAAAAAGATACCCAGAAGAGACAAAGCTGTTTTGCTTTGCCTTTGAGCAGAACAGACTATTGCTTAACTTATATTATACGCTTATTTGTGTCAAACCGTATTTTAGGTTTTAGTTTTATTGCCTTTTGCTTTTACAAAAGTGTTCTGTCTATAAACTCAAATTACCCTCCCTTTCTCCCCCTCAATCAGAATTTTGGATATTGCACATGCATCTCCCTGCCAAGTAAACAACTTTGGCTGTGGTATTGGCCTAGATTCACCATCTTGCTCGAGCAATATGTGGAGCTTTGTTTGGGTTTTTTACGAATGGTTTATGAATGCGCTCACAGTTCAGTCATAGTTTATTCTCCAGAGTCTGCGTGCCAGTTTTTTTTTTTTTTTCATAAATGTTAAAAGGAAGGCAGTTTGGGTTTATTAAACTCTCTGAGACCACATACTGCACTGAATTTGATATTAGACTTGTGCCTTATAATAATTGTTAGGTTATATGGATTCAATCATGCTGCTGTCTCACCACTGGTTGGATCCACTCAGCAGGCTTAATATCTTCATGAATGACCAGCCCCAGAGTGCAGGGGTAGCTGATGTTGCTGCTTATTAGAAGATATTTCCGCTCAGCATAATGAATTTGGCTGAATCCACCGGACAGGAAGCCTTTGCGACGATGTCAAATAATAGCCTCTATGTTTAAACTTTGACTATTTTGTCTCTCTCCAAACCAATAAATACTGAGGCTTGCCCTTAGTACACAGAGTGTCTAGGGGCCTCATAGGCAGGCTTGTCTGTCTCTTCCTCTGATGAGAGGGTCCTCCGAGGAACAAGAGTCAAGAGAAAGGATTATTCTATTCAGTAACAGAGGATAGGGGGACTGAAAGTGGAAGAAAAGGATAAAGAAAGAGAGAAGAGATTAGAAAAAAGAAAAGAAGGATGACTTGCTCCTCTTGGTCTTTGGTGCTGAAAAAGATCATATATTAAATTTCACCAACGCTAACAGACGTAAATGCCTAACATCCAACGAGCTACGTGACCGGCTAAAGAACGTTGGTTTCATCAGCACGACTGCACATTTCCAGTCAACTCTGAAAGTATATTTCCCCATGCATATTCATAGTGATTAATTATTAGCTCAGGAAAGCAAGAATCGTTATCAGGAACAAGCGACTGATATTGTCATTTAGGTTGGAGGAATGTTGAAAGGAAAATACGCGCACTGTTAGTTCTAAGGTTTTACATATCAGGACATGACTAAAAAATGATCTAGTCCTTAGCGGGTCTTAAAGTTATGTAAATAAAACCTCAGATGAGCAACAAAACATGACATATTACACTGTGGTGTGTTCAAATGCAACTTTGCAAACCTAAGATACTTGTTCAGTCCTTTTCTAACTGTACTGTCATGAAATGTAACATTTAACATGCTAACTGAGGCCTGTAGAGTCTGAGATGTAGCTCATGTTTTTTTTTTTTTGCATTTTAATGCACAACCAGATGCCTCAAGTAATAAGGGTGTATTTCATTTTTCACAGGCTTGCATAGAGTCCTGTGAAAAGCCCATCCCAGCTGTCACTGGGCAAAAGGCAGGGTACACACTGGACAGGTCGCCAGTGTGTCGCAGCAATGATAGACAACAATTTGCAAAGCAGCTTGGCACCCAGATAGTTACTTTGATAACTGAGATGATGAACACTTTGGGACTATTCATTTATAACAGTGTTATAACAGTGAAAATACTCATTTCTACATTTCATATTGTGTAGTTTAAGATTCTAGGACAATTTGAAATTTTAGATTGACTGAAGTGCGGGAGAAACTATCATATATGCAAGATACATTAGTTTAAAACTAAGTCTAGATACCATTAGAGCTAAGTGATGCATTTTGTTTGTGCTTAATTTTCAGTTCCAGTTTTATCAGTGACTCCTCCCCTCATTTGCATTCTGGGCCCAAGTTACAGTCTGATCAATCATAACGTGTAGCATTACATTGTTGCTGTCACCAAACCCACTTTGCCTTTAAAGGGATGGGAAACATTCCACTCCTGCAGCTGCCACATCTGGAAGGAACGCACAGTTCTTATAGTAAATAGTCATGGTAATACTTTGCCTCGAGAGAATCCTCTGACTCAGGGAAAACCAGGCAACACAGTCTGTTATAAAAAAACTCAGATATAATCTCGTGTCAGTGAGCGTCTGCGCTCGTATACGGAGCAAGAAAAATAAACGGTCACACCAACAAAAGTATTTTCATTGTTTTAGCTACTAGAATACAAAATCGCAGCTTATGTGTGTGTCTGTGTCTATGTGTGCATGGTTTTGGTGGTGTACATATTTTTATTTGACAAAACAGACTAAACAATCCTAGGCCTGGACATATAATCCAAATCTCACTCCAGAGTTTTTTCTTTATTTCCCTGAACTGTCATTTAATTGGCAGTCGGTGGGCTCAGTCTAAGCAGTGATATAAAGAATGGTGGAGCACGTTGCCATATAATCAGAGCGGGCTGGTCATTCTAGGCTTGACAGCCTGCCCCCTATTGCCTTGGGTAAAACGTCTGCTTGTGCTTCAACACTTCATTAGATGAAGAGGTGTTGATGTCTAATATCAGCATTAATTACATGTCTTTTCAGATCTTTGACAAGCTTACTATAACAGTAGTTTGCTCCTAAAATTAAATGTGTCACACAAAACCAGCTGAGGTCTCAGAGGGGGTTGACTTTAATTGTTACAATCTTGGCATCTCTAACTCTGCCATTAGCCAAGTGTAGAAAGGTTCCTTTGTGTAAGAAACAATCCTATTGTAGGTTTGTTTTTTTGACAGCTCAGGTCGGGGGACGTGTCTGGACAATGAACCTCTGAAACGAGACTTCCTGTACCCAACAGTGGCCCCGGGGCAGGTGTATGATGCAGATGAGCAGTGTCGCTTCCAGTATGGAACCTCCTCACGCCAGTGCAAGTATGGGGTAAGAAACCAACATCTTTCAGGCTAATCTCCTTTGATTCTTTCTCTTCACGCTGACGAAACAGGATTATATATTGAGCAGTTCATTAAAATATAGTTTTCCTCATGCATATTTTTGGGACATGGGGTGTACAGTGACAGATATCTCACAGTAGACACAATACCCAGGTAATTTGGGTAATCTGGCATATGTCAGTCTTTCCTCCCTGTTTCCCTTCCTCGAGAACAGCCACCCTTCCACTGAGACCATTTCTGATGAGGCTTCAGTGAACAGTAGATGGATCAAGTGCAGGGCCAGGTGCATCTCTCAGGTCCTGTTTCAGGTCTTTGCTCGATTTTTTTTCCCCATTTTTTAAGTACATGACTTTTAGACTTTTAATAGCTCTTTGATAATCACCTTATATGCAAAATGCATTTTGTGCCTGTCAAACTGTATTAATATCTGATCATTTCTATAAGTTTCCGTGTCGAGACGTGAAAGGAACCGCAGTTTATACGCTCTCTCCAAGCTCTGTTTCTGTTGGCTTTTGTGTCTTTTGTGAAGTCCTCAGGGCATTAGGTGACACAGGCAGTGAAAGACAAGAATCAACCACACATTAACGTGAGCAGTTGAAAGATTCCTCTAAGATCTAATGGACAGTAATGTAATAATGCTTTGCATCGCATAGAAAATTGGGCGCATGATGGAGGAGCGGGGGACAGAGATTAGTCGAGATCATAGAGTTATTCCTTTTTATTGAAAGAAATATCTGACAGCAGATTGCAACAGGCCCCCGAATCAAAGCGCCGTTATTTTGGCTCCTAAGCTCATAATTGTGGTTTTAGATTGCAGAGAAAGACACACACTTATGAGAGGATGGAATTCCAGTGCTGATTTATCACAGCTCGATTGGAGTTTTTCATTTGACAGTCAGATTTATTTCATAGAGTCATCTTTGAAATAGATGCCCTCAGTGACAGGATGGATGTGACCACAGAAAAAGATGAAAGCTTTAATAAATCGAAAAGTCTGCTTTCTGAAGCTAATTTTCACCCATAGCCTGCTGAACTTTTCCACGTTTAGATGTACCACTTAGGAATTTTCCCAAGTGATAACTTTGGCTTCTTTCTCATGGCCTGGTGCCTGCTTTAACACACTTGCTGAGGTTGAAAAGGCATAACAGTTTCTATGTCCAACAACACACAGCTATTTTTAGTATTCTAGTGACATGACTGTAAGGATAACAGTGATAGTTGGCTGGGCTGCCACTTTGGTCCAATCTGAAATGCCTTTAAAATGAAAAACTCTGAATCAGATATAAATTTATATTTGTCCCATCAGACAAATTGTAATGACTTTTGTTATCCCAAAACTTGTAAATATATCAGAATATAGTGAACAGATGAGCACTTAAGGTTTTTAGAGACATACGTTTTTCCATAAGTTTTTTTTTTTTTTTTTTTTTGTCCCATGTCTAGGAAAAAGCTTTGCAAATACTATGACCTTATATCTGTCTTCAGATCCTGTCTTGTCCTGTCTCCCTCCCCTCACCCCCAACCGGTCCCAACAGATGACTGCCCCTCCCTGAGCCTGGTTCTGCCGGACGTTTATTCCTGTTAAAAGGGAGTTTTTCCTTCCCGCTGTCGCCAAGTGCTTGCTCATGGGGGTTGCTTTGATTGTTGGGTTTTCTCTGTATTATTGTAGGGTCTTTACCTTATAATATAAAGCGCCTTGAGGCGACTGTTGTTGTGATTTGGTGTAATGTAAATAAAATTGAATTGAACTGAGACAATTCTTTTATCACGGTTCATTGGGGAGCAGTATAGTCAAAAGGGGCTAATCTTTTCATCTGCAGTAATCGGCCCCCGTTTGGGGATCTTCCCGTCCTTGAATGTGCATAGGAGGAGGTGGGGTAGAGGTGGGTTGCACTGCGGCTTGCAGACACTACGTGTTGATCATGTATACAGTATATAAACATACAGCTCATTATGTGCACCTAAACAAAACAAATTCAGTCTACTACAACAATCCCACGGTAACGCCTTTCTTTGTGAAGTTTATATTGTTCACGTGTTGCTAAAACTATTCTAGCGAGAGGTGTGATTAAAATTTGTGATTGTTCTGGAGGTTGAATTTTTTTTTAATGACATATCATTACATTATATTACATTACTGTTTTTGATATTATTGAGGCTCTTACTGAGTGCGTCTGACCTTTTTTTTTATTATCACGAGCTTGTTCTCTCCTGACATAAATCTATCAGGCCCACATCCATGTTTGTTGAGGCTCGGTCGGTGACCTTTTTACCATGGCCGGGATAGTGAATGGCGCAGCAGGGGCGGCTTATTGAAACCAGCTGGCACAGGGGAGTCCCTGCAACCAGAGACTGGCAGTTTGCTGCATTATTGAATCTGGATAGGCTCAGGGAGCTGAAGGGCTGTGACATATTTACTGACCTTGGGGGTCAGAATCTACGTGTTGGATCGTAATTCTTTTTCATGGGCCTGCTCTTCTGCCGTACACAATTGTCTTGTAAAAGCCTTTGAAGTTGAGACTTGAGGCGACTCAATTTGCTTAAACGGGAAATCCAATGCTTGGCTGTGCAGTACAACATGTGTTCACTTCATACTGTTATTTATTTAGGGGCAACTTAATGTTGTATTTCTTTTCTTTCAGTCATCTAAATGGATTCTCCTTATGTTCTATACTGAGGAGTGATGATGTTTATGCAGACTAATCAGTAACACTAAAGATATTTGTTAGGCCTACAAGTCATCGTTATCTAAGACTTGGGAGGCCTATTGCTCACTCTTGATTTCCCCTAAGAAGCCAAAGTGGGATTTCTTGAACTGATGTCACGGTCCCGTGTGGTCCCGAGGTGAACATGAGCAAACGTTAGTCATGGTGTTGATCCAGCTGACTCTTCATTTCTCATAAGAGAACATTAAGAAGACACAGTGACCCTTAGCATATTGCTCAAAATACACTGTGATCCAAAGCATATGGGCTCTTGAAGATAGCAGTCTTGATGTGGTCTCATCAGCTCTGATTTGATCTGGAATTGTGTAGATTTATAGACAAATTTTATTTGTGTTCTTTTTTCTTGTTCTCACAGCTGTCAGAGTACACAAGAAAAACACTAAAAGGAAAACCAGCAAAGCGCCACTGATAAATCATTTTCATCCTCATTTAACAAATCCACCCCCAGGCTGCTGAATTGATTTATTCTGACCAACTTGCTTTTGCCTTCTTTCCTAGGAAGTGTGTAGAGAGCTCTGGTGTCTTAGCAAAAGCAACCGTTGTGTAACTAACAGTATCCCTGCTGCAGAGGGGACCCTGTGCCAGACTGGCAGCATCGAGAAAGGGGTAAGTCATCCAGTGTTTCTTAGACATTTAAAGATTTACAAAATAGAAACAGCACCACACTTTCGGGCACTTACGCTATCCTGAAAAAGTATTTCCCCCCCTTCCTGATTTCTTCGCTTTTTTTGATCATCAAACAAATTTTAATATGAGACAAAGACTCAAGTAAAAACAAAACGCAGTTTTAAATGATGATTTCATTTATTAAGGGAAAAAAGCTATCCAAACCTACCTGACCCTGTGTGAAAAAGTGATTGCCCCAACTTGATAAATCATGAATTAATTGTGATTAACCAATTTTTTTTTTGAAAACTGAGATAAATTTCACTCGCCACAGCCAGGCCTGATTACTGCCAGACCAGTTGAATCACAAAAATCACTCAAATAGAACCTGTCTGACAAAGTGAAGCAGGCTAAAAGATCTCAAAAGGCAACACATCATGCCAAAGAAACATCTGAGAAACAAAGCCGCTGACATCTATCAGTCTGGAAAGGGTTACAAATGCCATTTGGGACTCCAGTGAAGCACAGTGAAAACTTGGAACAATGAACCTTCCCAAGAGCGCATCAACGACTCATCCAGGAGGTCACAAAAGAACCCAGAACAACATCTAAAGAACTGTTAAGGTGAGTGTTCATGATTCAACAATAAGAAAGAGACTGGGCAAAAATGGCATCCATGGAGTTTTGCAGCGAAAACCAAAAAAACAAAAGGAATGAAGGCTCGTCTCACATTTGCCAAAAAACATCTTGATGATCACCAAGACTTTTGGGAAAATATTCTGTGGAATGACGAGACAAAACATTTCGGGGAATGGAGGTTTTGGAGTGGACTGGGCTTAAATTAGACTGGCATGGCCTTCAGCAGGCTGTTAATGCTCGGAAACCCTTCAGTGTGGCTGAATTAAAACAATTCTGCAAAGCAGAGTGGGCCAAAATTCCTCTGCAGCGATGTGATGTTATTGCAAACACTCGATTGCAGTTCTTGCTGCCAAGGGTGGCACAACCAGTTATTAGGTTTAGGGAGCAATTACTTTTTTCACACAGGGCCAGGTAGATTTGGATTGCTTTTTTAATAAATGAAATCATCATTTAAATACATTGCATATTGCATTTACACGGGTTATCTTTGTCTAATATTAAAATTTATTTGCTCTGGAACATTTAGGGGTGACAAATACGCAAAAACTAAACGTCAGGAAAATATAAATACTTTTTCATGCCACAGTCACAGTAGGAAAAGCAGTGGTTGGAGGCTGTGGCATGACCAAATGTACTGCAGGTAACTTGTTGCCTTTGAAATGGCTGCTTCAAAGATGTGGAGCAGGCCTACAACCACTCACAGTCAGCTGCCATCTTCAAAGCAAATTCAACATATCATCAAGGTGGCGATAAAACAGAGTCAGTCTGCTATCAGTTTGTGATCGAGTGGGGTCGAGTTGGCAATTACATGAAATCTGTTTGTGATAATATCAAAAATCATAAACGTGTTTCTGTCTGTTGCAAATATTTTGACATCTACCTGCAAAGAAATTCAAAATTAAACAGAAATTTACATTAATTACTTACAGTCAGAGTCCAGCCAGAACCTTATAGATTTTAAACAGAATTCAGAAACCCCCTCCGGAAATAGTGATGGTCTCTGCAGGACAGCGATTTAACTGCAAAATGATACAGGCACTTGGCAACCTTACTTTTATGTTCTTCTTCTTCTTTCGGCTGCTCCCTTTAGGGGCCACTACAGCGGATCATCAGCTTCCACCTCACGCTATCCCCTAGAATCCTCCTCTGTCACACCAGCCCTCTGCATGTCCTCCTTCTCTACATCCATAAACCTCCTCTGAGGTCTTCCTCTTTACCTCCTACCAGGCAGCCCCATATTCAGCATCCTTTGTCCCATATAACCACTATCCCTCCTCTGAACACGTCCAAACCATCTTAGTCTCTCTAACTGCTCAACCTGAGCTGTCCCTCTGATATACTCATTTCTATGGTTTTATATAGGAATATAACAAGAATACAACCAGTTGGCAGTCAGTTGAGTCAAGTGCCCTACTGCAAAGGAACATATCACAGATGAGTTGCACTCATTGGAGTTTATAAATTCGTTGGCAGTTATTTGCAAACCTTTGCCAATCTGTCTGAGAGTGATTGCAGTCAGCCTGAGTTGGACTCCGATTGTTTGCAGACAAGTTGCCTCCCACCAGGTGACCTGTGCAATTGCCTTGCAAGTGAAAATAGTTGTCCAGAGGCTCTGGACAACCTGTTGCTAAATATGAAGAAATTCAGTCACTGGGCAACCACTGATTTTTCCTTGTCACAAGGAAGCTGTCCTGTTTTTACTCTGAGCCATTAGGCCACAGTTCCGCTTGGCATCTGCCTGGCAACCAATGGTCGCTAGAGAAAAATGAGTATTCTGTGACTGGTTGTGAGTGGTTGCTTGGAGTTGTTGTGAAATTGATTGCTAAGCTCCAGTCACTTAGGCCTAAAGACTGGTCAGTGACCCCATGGTAGCAACGGTCGGTAAGGAAAAAGTCGTGCCTTTTGAAAAGTGTTGGTTTCAGAGATAACACACAATTTGTATTTTAAAGGCGAATGGCCTCAATTTGCAAGTTTCACCACCGCTCGGTGTGCAGCTAGTGGTACCTCACTAGTGTGCACTCATGCATTGGGTGCTACCACATACGCATACACACACAAACTCACAGACGTAAGCAGGCCAGGCTTTAGGTCATCAGCCGAGTGTTGATGCCAGCCAGGTTAGGGGAGACGGTTTTAACATGGATTACGGCAGCCATTGTCACCGGATGGTCCGAGGTCTAAAAGGGAAGAATAGGAGAGTGTCATGAGCTGTCACCCGTGATTACCATTAGCTCAGTGGAGCCTTTGAGGACCAGGGCCCACGGACAGAGTCCTGGACAACACAGGGGGCCCCAGGTTGAGCCTGGGGGGCTTTAGAACAGCTTTTGGAGCAGCTTTAGGAGAGCCAGTGGCATACCCTGTCTGCCCCTGCTGGGGACGGCTTCAAAGGAATATGAATGTCAGCCATTTCTCACCCAGCGTGTAATGGAGAGAGGCCCTTCCAACAGGACCAGACAGAGATGGAGGCAGAGACTGGGGGAAGGGACAGAGGGAGGTGAGAGAGAGCCAGGAAATAACCAACAGAGGGGAGTTTTGTGTTTCTTCTGTGTACTCCAATAGACCAGAAAACTTACAGTAAACTCTGAGGTTTTGTGTCCTCATCTGTTCATCCTCCACATTTCTCCTTCCCCACTCTCCTCTCTCCCCCGTACTAATCTTGTTTAGACAGCATCTCAGAAAGTGAATGAGTAAGTCAGATAAAGAGGACAGCAGCTCAGCCTAGCCCTCACCTTGACTGTACCAGTCTCTAGAGGGTTATTAACCTACTGACACAGTTGGAGGGACAAAGGGCTGCCTCTTATCCCCTCTTCCCCCTGCAACTCTGAACAGCTTAGCACGATTACTCCTGAAACCTACTTCAGCTCTTTCTGTGCCTCACCTGCCTTGGATAACCTCACATAAGTGAAACATTAAATAAAAATACCAGAATTATTCAAAATGTATATGAAAATGCATTAGTGGAAGACACTAAACAGCCAATATTTCCCATATGCTGATGCATGTTAAATTATGTGACCTCATAGATTTTAGAAAACTATGAAACTGATAAAATATTCTGTATTCTGTGTTATAATATGTTGTACATCGTGGTGAGAGGGTGCTCTTTAACTTTACAGTGGTTAATGTGTCTGAAGAAATTATTCAACTATGTAATAATTAAAGTTTTCCACTCTGTGTGTTTCTGCTCCTCCCTGGCCAGTGGTGCTACCAGGGGGAGTGCGTTACATTTGGTCACTGGGATCAGAGTGTGGATGGAGGCTGGGGGCCATGGTCGATGTGGGGGGAGTGCAGCAGGACCTGTGGGGGCGGTGTATCCTCCTCCATGAGGCACTGTGACAGCCCAGCGTAAGTAGGCAAAGTAAGCCACAGCAAGCTGAACACACACATCCAGGTACTGCCTACAAGTGTGTGTTTGTGTGTATATGTGCACGTGTGTACGCTGCGTGGATGAGCGGATGTGTGTCCTAGCGGGAGTCAAGCTACAGTAATTAAGCTGTGTCTGAAACATTCACGAAGCTAAATGCCTCATTCTTGGGGAAAGTAAACTCTTAGATCTAAATAAAATATTAACTTTTAATTTTCTGTTTTCTCTATGTTGACTCCTGCAGGTAATGAAGCGTTTAACTTATGACCAGTGTAAACATTCTGACTTATGGTACAGTGATTTTAATATTCATTTTAAAATTCACTGCTTAGAACATCAAGTCAGTTAAACCTCTGGGATATTGATCTGGTCGGTTAAGTAGCAGAGGGGGTCGTTAATCAGTTTCAGCTGCTTTGGCATTAATGAAATTAACAACAGGTGCACTAGAGGGGCAACAATGTGACACCCCCCCAAAACAGGGACGGTTTTTACAGGCCACTGATGTTTTCCCCTCCTGATCTTTTCTGACTGCTTTTTCACATGTTTTGCATTCGGCTAGCGTCAGTGTCACTAATGGTAGCGTGAGGTGATACCTGGACCCTCCAGAGGTTGCACAGGTAGTCCAACTCCTCCAGGATGGCACATCAATATGAGCCATTGCCAGGAGGCCATGGAGGAAATTCCAGGAGACAGGCAGTTACTCTAGGAGAGCTGGACAGGGCCGTAGAAGGTTCTTAACCCTCAGCAGGACCGGTGTCTGCTCCTTTGTGCAAGGAGGAACGGGATGAGCACTGTCAGAGCTACAAAATGACCTACAGCAGGCCACTGGTGTGAATGTCTCCTACCAAATAATCAGAAACAGATTTCATGAGGGTGGCCTGAGGACGATGAGCCCAATTGGCATTTGCCACAGAATATTAGAACTGGCAGGTGCACATGTGACAGACATGACAGGGTCTGAAGAAGTTATGCTGCCTGTAACATTGTTCAGCATGACCGGTTTGGGGGTGGGTCAGTGATGGTCTGGGGAGGCATGTCCATGGAGGGAGCACAGACCTCTACAGGCTAGGCAACAGCACCCTGACTGCATTTAGGTATTGGGATGAAATCCTTGGACTGATTGTCAGACCCTACGCTGATAGAGTGGGTCCCTGCTTCCTCCTGGTGCACAGCAATGCCCGGCCTCATGTGGCGAGAATATGCAGAGTTCCTGGAAGATGAAGGAACTGATACCAGTGACTGATCGCCACGCTCAGCTGACCTAAATCCAATCGAACTCCTCTTGGACATTATGTTTCATTCAGTCCATCCAACGCTGCCAGGTTACATTTCAGACTGTCCAGGAGCTCAGTGATCCCCTGGTCCAGGTCTGGGAGGAGATCCCCCAGGACACCAGCTGTCGTCTCATTAGGAGCATGCCCCGACATTGTCAGGCAAGCATGTGGGGACCATACAAACTACTGAGTACCATTTTGAGTTGCTGCAGTGAAATGTTAGCAAAATGGACTAGCCTTCTGCATAATTTTTTCATTTTGATTTTTGGGGTGTCTTTAAATTCAGCCCTCTGTAGGTTGATCATTTTCATCAAACGATGTAGCACCCTTTCATTCCTAACCCAGTCCATATCAATACAATTTTTTTCCCCACTTATATCTGATGTGTTATTTTAATTTATTTGAGCAGTGTATAATTTGGAGCAACCAAAAGTCAAAAGTGAGGGAATGTTATACTTTCATTTGTCAGGTGGCATAAAACTGATAAACATTTCAACACTGAATAACCATCACCTGGTGGTCTTTTCTCGACGTCTAGTCACAGTTGAAAAATAGCTCCAAAATGAAAGTTGAACGGCCGTCTTGGACGTTATCATGTCGGTTGGAGTTATGTCTTCAGCATTGCCCAGATATTGTTGTTAGAATTTCTGTTAAGGGAGAATTTGTGTTCAAGAAGGATTCTCTACAATCTCTTTATCAATTAGAATGAAACTAAATGAACAAAACAAAAACTTTCTTAATAAACCTTTGACCATGGAGATGACATCGGGGTTTCAACCATATTTACCGGGTACTTGAAAGCAGTTTAAATTCAGTGCTTGTCAAGTCTAAACAAAAATGATAAGGTACAAATGTCTCCTTAAGTAAAAGTGTCTAAAGTTGTGTGTACTGTAGAATATAGACAAACAGTGATGTCAGACGCACCGTCTTATTTCAGATACTTTTATTAGTACGCCTTGCTACTTGTATAGTAACAGGGCTGTGTCTCAAACACAACTTGTTGAGCCTCAAACCACTGAAGATAAGTGAACACACGTGAAAGCTTACAGCACCAGAACTCACGAAAGGTAGACGTGTTTCTAACTGGATGTGACAAATGAGGGGTGGATCTGCCTGTGTAACCACAGAGCCACTGACTAACAACGGGACGAGAACATTGTTCCACTCTCTCCTTGATTGATACGAGTTCACCACCTGGGTACTTGTAGTGCACTGTGCATCAGTGTGTTTCACTGTCATTGTGAAATGCACACAAAACAGTGTAAAGTACAGAAGTGTGCAATGTGAGACAGACTGGCTTCACTGAAAGCAAATGGTACACAAATGGAAGTGTCAGTTAAGACAAACACACCTCACATTTCTGTAAGCCCAAGTGTGGTAGTACCCTAAAATTGCCACAACGATAGGTATTTGCTGTTTGCTGTATAAAGGAGCCAATACAGCTGATTGTAAAGGCTCTTAGTCTTTGTTCTCATGCAGTTTCATATAGACTCGGTGATGTGACATGTGCAATAAGTTAAGACATATCTTAGTCTCCTTCAAAGATTACGGTGTTTTAAAACCTCCCATGTGTCCTCACTAGAAAAATCATTGACCAGTGCATCTTTGGCGGGCAAGCAGACATCTGGGATCTTTATCCTTCTCCCATCATCGCATTCCTTTGTTTTGGAAACTAGGTATTACGTCAAACACGTCATGGCAGGGCAAGAGAAAGAGCCAGGGTGAACCAGAGGGAAGGAAGGAAAAGGCGATGGGGGGGTGGGGAGGCACAGGCATAATGTGGAACACCTGTGTAAGGTGATCACTGCTGCTCAGCCATCAGCACAAAGAGGAGGGAGGCAGAAAAAACACAGCCAGACACAGCCTCTAACACATTCATTACAGGGCCTGTCTCGCAGGTTTTTTTTACACTAAAGTGGAGGAAAGGGAAGCTTCTGAAGGTGAGAAAGAGGAAAGAGATGATAAGAAGAGGAAAATAAAACCTTCAGAGATGTAGTAGATGTGTGGTGAAGAGTAGAAGAGGGAAAAGAGTGAGTTAAGAGTCATTAGACTTGAAATGCCATGTCACATTTAAGAGCTCTTCGAACAGCTTGGATTTCCTAAATGAATCATTGGCACACGTACTCAGAAAAGCAGCAAACGCAGACACACAAACACTCTTTGTTTTCTGGCAGAGACTTTTTTCGGCCTGTTTTCGGGTTCCATAATCGCTAAATCTTCTCTTATGCACTGTTTATCCTAAAGATAATCTCTGAGAAGAATTTGTGACTATAATTTATGGTGTGTGATTTGATGTGAAATGTCCCTTTTCCCCACTCATTTATTTCTTTTGTGTCTCTCAGCCCGTCTGGAGGAGGCAAGTACTGTCTCGGAGAGAGAAAGCGATACAGATCCTGTAACACTAATGTGAGTTTCTTCATTTCTTTGCTGCCCCGTTTTAGTTTTTGCCTCGTAGCATGCGGGTGACTTTTAAATGGCTGGATCTCCTCTTTGCTCTTCCACAGCTCTCCTGCAGAACATGTTATCTTAGAAAAGGGTTTTACAGACTGCACATCAGCTCACAGCATCACGTCGCCTTTAAGCGTTCTGACATATTTTCTTCCTGGAACATAGGACAGACAATGATAAAAATGAACAGGCAGAGATTCAATAGTCCCCTGGTGACTTTGGGTTTATTCGCGGCCCTCTGTCATTTTATAGTTCATTTATTGTTTGTGACATTTCACTTGAGTCAAGCGATGATGACAGTTCAGGGTGTATTTCATAAGGAGCAAGCTTTTTTTTTTTCCTGAGGTCTGGAGCAATGTTTTATCCAAATATTTGACATGGCTGCAAGTTAAGATCACTGTTCAACTATTTCTAGGTGGCCATTTTTTCACTAGGTGAAAATTGAAATAGTTAGGGCCCTAGTGTTTTCTTTGGAAAATAGCAATGTCCCTAACCACTATTTCATCACACTAACCACACCTTTTCCAAAGACGTGTGCGAGAGAGAGCGCCAGATGGAGATACAGCGACAAATACTCACAAATTATCCTCAGAAGTATATAAAGGGGTTACAAACTTCATGGCAGACTTGTTGGTGATGATGAACAGCCAGAGGGTCTCCATATCTGTAAATAAGTGTTCACCAATCACTGACACTAATAGTGCCTTAATTGATTACTTTGTCTTATAAAATGAATATGTAGCTTGCAAAGAAGAAGGAGAATAGGGATATGTATTTATTATGATAAATCTGTGTTTTGGTACATGAGTGAAGCGAACAAGCGTTATAGGCGCATTCTAGCGACAACCAGCAACCACTCGCCGATCAGTTGGGGGCTACAGATATTTTCCCCAGCGACGCGAGGTAGCCAGGGGGCCTTTTAGAACTGATAAGGAGACTGTGAGTTAGTGTACACGGACAACTCAGCCTTAAATCAAACACACTTGGTAACTCATATGAGCTGCAGAATCTTTCATCTCTCTATGTGACGTGTGAGCGTATTGCTGCATGCTGTTTCTGCCTTTTCACCACCCCATAGCCACCTGTGGACTCTGTGGGGATGTTTACTCTAATCACTCCCCAGTTTTATATGCAGTGTATTTGTGGGGAGTGATGAGCTGGGAGCTCAGATGCCAGTCACTGTATTCTGCTGCTGTGATAAATCATTTCAAGTGCGTCTTGTCCTGAAACGCTCTTGGTTTATGAACCAGGGAGGCCCTTCAGATCCGGCTTTCTTAAAGTAAGCTAAAAAACCATCTGCTGAGTCTAGTTTTTACCTAGTCTTTTATAATTCGATGGTTTTTAGTATTTATACATATTTTATTTATTATCATTGTTTATTCAACTTTGTTTTGTTAACATTCTGCAGCAATCACTTTATTTTGGATAACATTTCATCATTTTATTTTTTGTGCTTGTTTATTTTTTGTCTTATCTTTTATTGTCTTAACTACCTGCCTCTTACTGTTGTTTTGAAGTTTTGATGTGCATTACCCTTCAAATTCATTTTTTATTTCTCATTTTTGGTCAGTCACTGGTATATTACCTTTAATGTAATTTGATTTGTTTATAAAAGCCACTGTAAATCCAACATTTCATTTTATATTAAAGTCATCTGTGTAACTGCTTTTAAGAACTTTGATATTTAAATTTCGTCATCTTTAAGTTAAGACAAAGAAGGGGGAGCGTCAAATATCCTGGAATCCAGCTGCTTAAATAATAGAACTTTTTCCCCTCTTTGTGCCTTCTCATGTTATTTTTGCTAAACTGTTAATCAGCAGGCAATCAACAAGTTAAACATTAATGCAAATGCAGCATTACTAAAGTGATCTTGTCTTTTGGGCCAGCAGACGTTAGCACATGTAAATCTCATTTGGTTCTCATTGTGTTCTTATTTCAACACACACTTGCAATAATATTATTCTGTCTCCTCTGACTGGATGTGCATGTTTGATGTGCAAGTTTAAAGCTGCTATATTGGCAAAACACTTGAATGGTAATGAAAGTGGCCTGTCCTCCCTATGGCCCACTCCAGCATGGAACACTTTCAGCATGTGAAATACAGCTTTGACCCGAGAGCCTTTATTTGTACCGAGGGAGAGTGTTTTGCGGTTCCTAAGGACCTTTTCACACCAGTAAAGTGTTTCTTTCCACTTTTTACCTCCTCTTGTTGGCAGATTATCCACACAGTGGAGTGCCATCCCAGATAAGTCTATCCAGAATCAGAGCCAGAACTCAATCTGCCCCAGCCTGCATTCTATACCGGGCTGTTCCGCCTCCTCTGGCTCTGTTTATGTTTCTAATTAGCGAGCCAAAGAAATGTTTCATTATCCATCATAAATCCACACATAAACAATCCCTCCAAACACAAAACACAATGTTCTCAGACAGAAATGCCAAGAAACACGTCTTCTTTAGTCTGCAAAAAATAAAATGTGACATCTTATATTGTTAATAATGCAGTCGTCTGAGCAAATAAAAGGAGCAGATAATTAGCTCAAATGGCAACAACATGCCAACCTGCATCTGCAGATCCTTACAAGTGTACCTGCAAATTTTACCTACTACAAATTCTAGTACATTAAATAGACTCAGATAAAAAAAATCCTGCTGTTTAGTCTAGTTTCAAAGTAAGTTATCTCTAGGAAGTAAACAAGACCATGTCCCATAGACCATGTAAAAGATGGATATAGCTGCCTTGTGTGTCCATTTGAAAAGGAGGGTGGAGTGCTAAGTTATCAGCTAATGCTAGCAGGCTTGGTGCATTCACAGACGCAGATAGTCGCTAATTAGTGCTAAGTAATGTACAAAAAAAGATACTGGAATTTCTCTCACCGAAACTGGAGCAGAGACCTCTTGGGGAGTCTGCTGGTACAGATAACTGCACAATGATCCATGTTACGTCAGATAATTGCAATAAAAATTCTCTAAAACACACTTACAGTAAACAACAGTTATGGTCAAGAGGTCCAATTTAGGGACTTGAATTAATTGAGGTGAAGAGTACCAGACGGCTAGTCGGCTAGTTGTCACTAACCTGTCAAACTCAAAGTGACCCCCCCCACACACACAATTCTATGCAGAATACAATTTAAAAAGTTGAGTTGTATATATGAAAAAGTTTTGTGAAGTTTGTGCACTAGGACTGTGCAGTCTTATCCATAGTCCTATCATCCAATATCCATAGTGCAGTCATCAGGGATGGAGTGGGGGATAAACATGCACTGGTTAAGGTGCCTGCTGCCCACGGTCCCAATCACGGCATTACTAATATTGATCAGAGAGAGAGACATGCTGAGGAGTGTCCAGTATGATGAGAAAGAATGTAGACTATACCAGCAGGACAACCTTGTTTCCTACAATAATGTGAAAACAACATCTGACAGGTTATTTTGTTATTTTTTTAAAACTTCTTTTTATACTGTCTGTCCTCCACTCGTCACTGTTCCCTCCCCGTACACAGCAAAGTATTTCACCAACACACACATGGTAGAACAAAAAGTTGCAAAGAGGTGATAAACTGGTCTCTGCAACCTCGTGTTTTGAGACGATGATGGATCAGTGTATTCATTCCCCACACGCATTTCAATACAGCGCCGAGGTGTCAGATGGTGTTGGTTCAATGCGGAGATGGTGACGTGAAACTATAGCAGATCAAATTTAACATGAATCTAGTTACAGTGATTATATTGGCAAGCTGCTGGCGATCACTCTGACTGACCTTGATTCCAAAAATCATCGGCACAAGCCTAATGTGCGCTGAGATAAGATATGCGATGGCCCTGGTACGGTCCTTGGTATTCACATTCCGTTTTTCTGTTGTTTGCAGGCGTGTCCTGTAGGATCTCGTGATTTCCGAGAGAAGCAGTGCGCTGATTTTGACAGCATGCCTTTCCGTGGAAAGTACTACAACTGGAAGCCTTACACTGGTGGTGAGTTCAGGACTGGCTGGGATCAGCTGTTTGTACAGTACATCCATGGTTTCAAATCAGGGTATTTCCGTATAATACTAAATATCAATTGCTATATTAGTGTAATGGGTGCAGTTTGATCAGAGTTGACTTCACTCTCATTGAATTCACTAAGCCTAAGTTTTTGAAGTGCTGAGCTGTAAAGCCTTCCTGTCATCATTGTTGTGTGTCAAATGACAGTTTGTAGGCTGGTCTGGTTTCTGTACCCAGGTCTTATTTGATGGCTAGAAAACTGTGTTTGAAGAGCAGGTCGCTACTCCAACCTGTGAGATTTCTGTGACACATCTTGAGCATCTCAGGGTTTTCCCCCCTCTGTGGATCAACAGTGTCTGATTGAACCAGTACCAGAGCAAGAACTGTTGTATTACCATGTAGTATCAAGTATTGGCAGGAGTCGCTCTCTCTGAAGTCTGCAGATCAAGGAAAATATCCCCTTAACTAAAACCACAAATATCTCAGAGAAAAGTGATAAAGTTTGAAGCATGTAAACACAGCTTTTGTTTTCTTTCAGAGATGGGAGAGCTTAAGCTTGATCTCCTTTATCAAAGGAGTCTGTTTTGTCAAATCCATCACGTCCTGTCTCATAGCGCTCCGTGGGCTGAGGCGTCATGTAATAACAGCAGATAACCTACGTGTGTGTGTGTCAGTGTAATTGTTGTTGGCAGGCTACGCTGTCTCTGTTGGTGTCAATGTTACGGTGACGTCAAATTTAGGCGTGTTTAGATCTGAGCACTGATGACTTTTCCCCACGTGATTATTGCTGTACTGTCAACAAGATGAGAGAAGATCCCAGAGCTGGCTGCAAGTCCTGGAATAGCATCAGCACTTGCTGGTCTCTATGTGTTGTTAGGTTCTGTCAGGGGTCGGGTCACACCGTCTGTTCTCTGTGTGAAAGCTGAACTTTAGGTAATGATGTAATGCTGTGTAACCCAGGTGGTGTGAAGCCCTGTGCGCTGAACTGCTTGGCAGAGGGCTATAACTTCTACACAGAGCGGTCTCCTGCAGTCATAGATGGCACCCGATGTCAGGCTGACTCGCTGGACATTTGCATCAATGGAGAGTGTAAGGTAAGGGAGCCAAAACCACATCTTCAAATGTTTTGTATGCTTTACAAATGTATTTTTGATTCTCTTTATTGAAGGAAAAGTACAGATATTACAACAAATTACCACTGCTCTAGGCATTGGATGTATCAAATATGCTATCACTGAACTCACCAGAGCTGCAACAGTGAAGGTAATTCCATGAAAAATCAATCAGGGCCTCCAACCTGACGCCCTTAGAACTGGCTGAGTTTTTCTTTTTGTTTAGTACAATAAAAAACAACAACAACAACAAAAAAAACCAACCAAAAACAAGATTGTGGCTTTGAATTGTGAGTAGGTAAAACTGATTTATTTTTTTTAACAGAACTTGAAAATTTCATATGACTAGCTTTTGTACTTAGGTATGAGGAATCAAAAATACTGGGAAAAAAGGCTTTCTTGGTGTGAGGCGACAGTGCTAACCACCGCACCAGCATGCCTATTTGTTATCGTACATTAAAAATCTGCTGATTCTGAGGCGGTCGGGAGGAAACTTTCCTCAGAGCTGATAGATTTTATATGGAATGGTCTGTGAGTCAGTTAATTAGATAATCAACAAACAACTATTATTTTAATAGTGTAAGTAATTTTTGAGCAAAAACATTAAACATTAATATTCTGAATTGTAAAAAATTGTTGCCTTTTTAATGTCTTAAACTAGTATAATGAAGTAGGGTTTATGATCATTGCTTGAAGAAGACACAGTATTTAAATGATTTTCTTTTGATCTGTAGACCATCCAGTTAAAGGTTACTCACACAACGTGATTGCTTGGAATACAGCAACATTGCTAGAATAGGTCTAAAGGACAACAAGCACATGTGATTAGATCAGAAACAAGCATACCATTTATCAAAAAAAAGTTATGTATATAAAAAAAAATCTCCCTCTCACCCCTGGGGTGTTTGTGTTCTTAAGCTCGTGTCCTCTACCAGAGGCTTGTTAGTTTGGGAGTTTGAGGGTTCTGCGCAGTATCTTAGCTGTTGCTAGGACTGCACTCTTCTGGACAGAGACCTCTGATATTGTAACTGGAATCTGCTGGAGCCACTCTTCCAGTTTCAGGGTTACAACTCCTAATACCACTGGGACCACTTCGGTTTTTATCTTCCGCATCTGCTCCGGTTGTTCCTTCAGCCCATGGTGCTTTTTTTTTTTGTGCTTCCTCTTCCTGATGTTCGCTGTGATTGGCACATTTGCCACAACTGTGGTCTTCTGCTCCTTGTCAACCGCACCTATGTCTGATAGGTTGGCCAGCAGCTGCTTTTCAGTCTAGAACTGGAAGTCCCGCAGGACTTTAGCCTTGTTATTCTGAACCACCTTTGGTGGTGTCTCCCATTGGGACTTGGGGACTTCTAGTCCATATGTGGTACAGATGTTCCTGTACACTATCGCAGCCATTTGGTTGCGCCTTTGACTGTATGTGGTCCCAGCTTGCATCTTACATCCTGCAACTTGGGTCCTGTGGTAGATTCCTATCTCTATGAATCTGGTACTTAGGGCCTGTTCTTGTGCTGGCATTATCAGACCTTTTCTAGCCACTGGTAGGATTTCTTGATGTCAGCCACTTCCTCTCTCTGTTGATGGTGCATCGCATGCAGGGCCCTGGTCGTCTCTCCCTCTTTCCGTTGCTCATAGAGTCTCAGGGTGCTGGACTTTGGATTGAGACCTCTGTGCATTGTGAGGAGTTTTCGTGACTTGACATCAGTAGCATCTATCTGGTAGGACACATGTATTGAAGGCTTGGATCCTATTCCTACCGTTCACCTGACTTCCTGGCACCTGTCTTAACTTCTGGAGGGATTTGGCCGTGGCTGACCTTTGTGTATCTTCATCATGGTTCCTGTTGGTTTGTGGGATACCCAGGTACTTGTCCTGTATATCTGCTATTCTACCTTCTGGCAGCTCCAACCGTTCAGTCAAGATCACCTTCGCTCTCTTTGCAACCATTCAGGCACACTTATGCAGTCCAAATGACATCCCAACATCCTCGCTGTAGATCCTGTGTATCAGTGTATCACCTTGGTATATCGGTGGCAGGGGCGCAGCTATATACTTTCTGAGGTGTATGCGGACACATTTTTTTTTAGCCCCCCCAAAACCCACCCACAC
>JAVDPK010002989.1:656845-672097 GCA_034780415.1 Cichlasoma orientale
CACACACACACACACACACACACACACACACACACACACACACACACACACACACACACACACACACACACATGGTGGGAGGTGTGACACCGATACAGTAGCCCTCAGTCTCTCTGGCAGAAGCCAAGGTAAAGAGCTCTCTGCTCTGTAAAAGTGATTTGCCAACCTATCCTGCAAAGAATCAAGAATTTACATGTCTGGATTTACTACAGACTGAAAATGATCCCATCTCCCCTCTAACATGGCGCGCGACACGTTAGACGGCCTTTTACTGCGTCGGATCAGCTGAGCGCCGCGCCGCCTTATTGATCAGCGTTTTCTCCTGCAGGTTCACAGAAGCAGGAGGTGGTCTGCAAAAGGCTGGATGACAACTCGGTGGTGCAGAACAACTACTGCGACCCAGACAGCAAACCCCCAGAGAACCAGAGAGACTGCAATACTGAGCCGTGTCCTCCGGAGTACGTAATGCTCACTTGTGATTCTTCTCTTCATCAGCTGATTGCTTTTGTAAAAGCTGTAAAATTACAGAGAAAAATGATGAACAACAGTGTTACAGGGCCCAAGTTGAAGGTGGCATCTCCAAATTGCTTATTTTGTGTCACAATCAGTCATTTTACAGTAATAAAAATAAAACAGTCTTAATAATCTGGGTTTGGGTCAGGAGGCAGCGCTCTAGCAGAACTGTGGAGACTTCCCTCTCACCAAATACTCCCTGCAGCTTATTTAGGTTGTTAATGCCCTGAAATCCAAGAGGTGTCCGAGACAGATGCCCCAACCCCCCTTACCTTCTCCTTTAAATGCCTTTGATGAATTTCATTTCCCCTGCTTGTGTCTTATTCTTTCAGTGAGGGGAAGGTAAATCGTAAATCTACAGCTTAGACTTTAGGCTTAGCTCGCTTCATCGTAACAGATAGTAGTTGCACAGCTGCACCGATCCACTCATCAATCTTCCAATACATTTTTCCTCGCAGGATTTCCTGAAAGGAACTTACAAAAAAACATTTGTAAATATTTTTTGACTTACAGAATTGTGTCTCCACTAGGTCCTGCACTTCAACGAGCCTGCTTAGCTCAGTATGTTTATATGAAGAGTTTAGAAAGTAATTATTAAGATATTCAGACATAGTTGTTAGCGATATTCAGAGATAGTGAAGTTAAGACAGGAGGTGAAGCTGGAGGTGACAGAGTTGAAGATGCTAAGATTTTCATTGGAAGTGACCAGAAGGGACAGGATTAGAAATGAGTAACTTCAGTTCAGGGGATGAGGCTTGAGGTGAGAAAGAAGAGGAGGAGGTGGAAATGAGGGAGGAGAGTGAGCAGTGGTGGAGCAGGAGAAAGAGACTGTGAGAATATATATAGTATACAAATGTTAAAGGGTTAAATGGCGATTCGGTGGAACGGTGATGTCCATCCCCGCCACCAGTGGGGCTACACAGTGGCCCTATATATTTTTAATGGATTCTTTCTAAGTGTATGAGAATGCAGCAATTTCTTGGAAGCCGTAATTGCAAACTAATCAATGCATATTTATCACTACAAAATAATTTTTTTCTATTAAATAACTTCAAAAAAATGACTTACTGTAGCGTTCATGTTTTCAAAAGAAAAAGCCTCCATGAAAATGAGACTGACTCGTGATATTAATCCGCCTTCAGTGAGCCCTAGTTGTAAAATGTGTTTGGAAGAAAATAATAAAATAAAATGGCAGTGATTTATAGCTTCATATGTTAACTATTTTCAATATTTATATGTGCCAAAAATAAGAGCTCTGAAAATGACCACCTGTGTTTGATTGTTTTGGCATCCTCACCAGTCCTCAAGGGGTAACACACACGTATACAGGTGCAATATGAACTTGTGTTTGGTGGCCAAATGTCTGTAAATCCCCTCGCTGTAGCTGGAAGAATGGCCAGACTCACTTCAATAATGTCTGGAAAAAGAGGGATTAAATGCATCAGGTTAATTAGTTTCAGACTAGCTGACAATTATTTGTGTATGAGAGTGAGTGCCGGTGTCTGTCAGCTGGGTGTCAGCCAAAAAAACTGATAGTATTGTAAATCTACTGTATCAGCGGTAATTTGTTTTCATATGTTCAGACTGCAGTCTGGGGTAATTTATTTTCACATCTGTATTCAGTGGACGCAGACTTGTGGTATCGCATTTATTTTGATTAGTACTAGAAGGCTATGGCAGCGCTTGTGTTTGTGTGTGTGCGAAGTTAAGAGCTCACGTGGCGCTTGTGTTTGTTAAGATGGCAAACACTCCTTCTGCAGCGTCAGGAAAGGCCAACTAAAGGAGACCGTGTAAACACAATTGTTTTAGAATAGCCAGGGTTTTATGGGCGCCGGTAATAAAAGCTAACACAGATGTTTGAACATGTCGTTAATTCTGTATACATTCCTTTGGATGATGTAATATCTCAGAGGCTGGATGTGTTTGGATGGCTGTTGTCTCTGCAGTTTTATGATATTAATTCTAAAGTCTGGAGGGGGTTGGATAAGACTGGGTCCAATTTTCTCAAGTTCAAAAGCTAATTATCCTGACATGGCATAGCATTAGACACTAAAATACACCCCCCAACATTAGTTACCTGTCAGCCAGGAGAACATATTTAAACTTGTTTAAAAAAAAAGTCAAGATATTTTGTCCTAAATAATTTTCTTTTATGTTAATGAATTTGGACATTACTGCTAATATTACACCAAACCGCTTTGAAAATATTAAAGCAGTTATTTAGCAGTTTTGTAAAAAACTTTACTACCTTTCTTTCTGTGAACTGATACCACCAATTATAAAGCCAGGCTAGGCCACTCCGCAGCAGATTCACCTGTAAATGTACTGTACTTTTAGCATGATTGTAGTGAAACTGTGAAATCGCATACAACAAATCTGTTCCGTCCTCCAGATGGTTCATTGGCGACTGGTCAGAGTGCGCGAAGACGTGCGATGGCGGGATAAGGACGAGGACTGTCCTGTGTATCAGGAAGATTGGTCCTGCTGAGGAGGAGACACTGGAGGACACTCACTGTCTGACTCATCGGCCTATCGAAAGAGAGTCCTGCAACAACCAGTCCTGCCCTCCAAAGTGGGTCACTCTGGATTGGTCTGAGGTAAGGACAATGATTATAAGTGTTTTACTGTAACTTATTGCACTGTCAAGATATTCTTTTAACGCCTTCCCTTCCCTCTCTAGTGCACACCCAAATGCGGTCCTGGCTTTAAGCACCGCATTGCATTATGTAAAAGTAGCGACCTGACCAAGACCTTCCCGCCTGCCCACTGCCCGAGCCATAACAAACCTCCAGTCCGAATCCGTTGCAGTTTAGGGCGCTGTCCTCCTCCCCGCTGGATCCCTGGTGAATGGGGACAGGTAGGACTACACCTCCCACAAATCACTAAGAACTTCCTATACAACAGCATGGCGGTTAATCCTACTTGCATGTTTAAAAGACAGCTCTTGCACAAATTGCGTTCCATGTGTACGTGAATGATTTGTATATTTTACACCTGGATGAAATACTGGGGATTCCAAGCAGGCCTGTGACGCGTGTGTGCATAGGGGCTGTGTTTGTATTTGTGAGTCCAAGAGTTAAAACAGGCCTGGAGTATGTGATCGGCGTCAGCAATATCCTCTTGGCTGTTTGAAGTTTATCTGCACGTCAGACCAGGCCTCTCTGTCACTTCCAGGAACAGGGTTTTGAGGAAGACAGAGGAGTAGAATTTTTGGGCTCACCCTGATATGACTTAGTACGCTCTGAAAAAGCTGCTCAACTCTTTACAACACAGCTGACTCATATTGCTGAGAGACCGCCAAAAAGTCGTGCGTCAGAGATAGTTGTATCTACAAAAAGTATGGCTTGTTATTTTGTAGGATTTGTTAGTAACTCAGTGTAGAAGTGGAATTTTAAACAGTGTGCTCTGATGTTTAGAAGGTGGTTGTGCAAGGATTTTGTGCTCTGGTGAAGGTGATGTCATGGTTTCAGCTGTGCTGATCAGGTCAGAAGTCAAAGGTCGAGAGTCAGGCAGTCTAGGTCGCAGTTTTCCCCTGGCTTCTTTTCGTATCTGCCATATGCACGTTAAAGCACACAAATATCAGTAACACACCTTTACAATTCAGTCAGTCATAAATGAAGCAGACCTAAATGTTAACCTCAGCATGGTCCATCAAAGGACGGGCTTCTTGCCATGCTGAGCCAAGGTTAATACCTCATAGAGCAACAGCTGGAGTCTGCTCTTACACAGCGCTTTCTGACACACTGCAGAAGTGTGTGTGTGTGTGTGTGTGTGTGTGTGTGTGCAATACTCTCTCTCCCTCTCTCTGTCTCCCACCTATTCTGGCTGTAATTACAAGCTTAGCCTCCACTACTCTAGTCCCTTTCTGGCCAGCTTACCCTCAAAGCGCCAGAAAGGGGGGATTGTTGCCAACTACCAAGATCCCGGTCTCCCAGGCCAAAAGGTCTCCAGTTCAAATCCCACTAAAGTTGCACCATTGACGTACGCCATCTGTCATAGCTTGCAGCGGGCCCTAATAAAGACTCTCTAATTGGGAAGGGATGACATGCAGGCTCACTGATCTGAGGCAGCTAGAGAGGATCTGTGAAGGTGACAGAAAGCGGGGGGGTTGGCTGGGTTTATATCGCACACTTGTTCATGAGCACACAGACATAGTTATGGCTCACAGGTGTGTTATTTCTCAGTCTTTCCAACATCAGCTCAGATGCATAATTCCATTTTAGAGTTGAAAGTGTGCTGGCACTTACACCTTTTGTTTTTTTTTGTTTTTTTTTTTATTATTTTTACTAGTTTGTTTCTGTCTCTTTTTTTCCTCCTACAAAGGAGATTAGTGGCTGCCCACAAGGCCAGTCTCACTTTTATTAACAACTGGCGCACAAAGAGGCAGGAACGCATTTTATGTTCACCAAAGCAAAGTTACGGTTATATAAGGAATACAGAATCTCAGCTGTAGTTTGAGAGGTTAGACAATAATACTGCGTTAACCTTTGAGCAATTGCAGCCATTCTTATTTTGGACAAATTAACATATTCATAAATAAAATGTTTAGTGCTTCTTGGAGAATCCTTCAGACTTCAGGCAAGAAGCCTGAAGTCTGAAACTAATAGAAATCACCAAAAAATGGGGTTCCTCCTTTGTGACACTTTGCCAGGCCTTTACTGCAGTTGCTGTTTGCTCATGGGTCCTTCGACCTTCAGTTTTGCCAAAAAAGAACTCTTCCAAAGTCGAAATTGTTAGCTTTGCAATATGTATTGGGTCGTTTTAATGCTGCCTTCCATTAAATCATCAATGAGAACTAGTGACCCAGCACAATTAGAAGTCATGCATGTCAGTGCATAACACTGTCTCCAGCATGAGGATGTAATATGTTTTGGATCATGAGCTGTTCAATGGCTTCTCAATTTATTTGCTCTTTCATCATGAATCATGGGGGACTTGGATAATAATATGCTTACCTCTGGTCTTCACTTGGCTGGATACTTTTTTTTCCATGGAAAGGATGCTGCGATCATTCACCGCAGTTATCTTCAGTGCATAGCCAGGATATTTTATATTGCCAGTATGTTTACAAAAAGCCTCATCATCATCATCATCATCATCATCATCATCATCATCATCATCATCATCATCATCATCATCATCATCACCATCCTCATATACAGTACTATGAAAAAGTATTTGGCCCATCTTGATTTTCTAGTTTGTTTGTTTTTTTGCATATTTGTCACACTGAAATGTTTCTGGTCATCAAACAAATTTTATATTAGACAAAAACAAGTACAGTTTTTAAATAATGATTTCATTTATTAAGAGGAAAGAGCTATCCAAGAGAACAACATCTAAAGAACTGCAGGCCTCACAAGACAAGTTGAGCTTTTTGGAAGGTTGGCGTCCATTTACATCTGGCATGAAACAACGTTTCATAAAAAGACCATCATACCAACAGTCAAACATGGTAGTGGTATTGCTATGGTCTGTGGCTGTTTCATTTTATTTCAAAATGAAATAAAATAGAAAACACTATATACATAAAATATATATCAATACACATATACTGTACATATACACATACATATATATCAAAATACTATATACATTTGTAGCATGGCTTTATGTCTTTGTCTTCCTTTTTTGGTAAATGTTTTATAATTTGTAATTTGATGCAAACGACTATAATCTAAAGACTATAAAATAAAATTTAGTTATTTAGCAAAAAACGTTGATAGCGTAAACTTGAAGACAGACATATCTCCACATTTCTTTTTGTGAGCAAAATTACTAACTAATCTAAGTCTTCAATATACTATTGCACAAAATATCCCTTGACAAGCAGTTTTCAAAACAGATGTTACAAAATGTTTCGCAGTAAGAGGAAATGAGCAAAGGGAAAGAAAAGATGCAGGAAAAAAAAAATCAAACCAAGTATAAAGATAAAAGAATGGCAAAGGTAACATTTTTCAACCTCAGTTGACCTGCACAAAGTTAGGACATGGAATTCAGATTGAGGAAGGTGACTCTGGTTTGCTCTGTCTGCTCCCTCCCTTTGTGCCCCGGTGATTGTTTGATTGGATCAAGTTGTGCAGTGTGTGTGTATGTGTGTGTGTGTGTGTGTGTGTGTGTGTTTGTGTGTGTGTGTGTGTGTGTGTGTGTGTGTGTGTGTGTGTGTGTGTGTGTGTGTGTGTGTGTGTGTGTGTGTGCAGGGATTACGATGGCTCACTGTGCGTCTAGTTGCATGAGGGAGCACAGACTCTCTGCCTAGTACTCAGGGTCACAGAGAAAAGATAGTCCTCATTTAACTTGTTAAATTTACTGGCTAAATATGGTCTTGTGCAGACGAGGACTTTTGCTCTGGTGCTTTCTGTTTCAGTGTTCAGCACAGTGTGGCCTGGGCCAGCAGATGAGGACGGTGCAGTGTCTGTCCTACACAGGACAGCCATCAAATGACTGCGCAGAGTCCCTCCGACCAGCAACCATGCAGCAGTGTGAGAGCAAGTGCGACGCCACCCCGATCTCCAGTGGTGATGGTGAGTTGATGAAATGTGCCCATCACATTTAATGACACTGGCTGAACTGGTCTGTGTGAAAAGTTGTCTTCTTGCAGTTTTCATCATGGTCGAGAAGAAAATTTCTGGATACAAAAGCTGATGGTTTTATGCACATAGATATTGTGCTGTATATACGCAGCTTTTACACAAAGCCCCGATTGAAAAGGTTATAAACTGTCTCTATCTTCATCTTCACTGTTCTACTATGACCTAAACACACTTGGATGACACACTCTTCTACACTTTGCCAGCAACATTAATCTTTCCAGTGAGCTTGGCTCCTGGTCAAAGCGAAGCAGCTCAACCCTCCATATACACTTACACATGATGGATGGCTATTCAGATACGTAGAGAAGGGGCCTTCGATTAGCCTGAATGGAAAACGTGAGCAGCGTTTACAGGCTGGCTAATGGGATTAGCTGTAGGCTAATTGTTCCTTTACGGACAGCAGTGAGGCAATGTCTCGTTTCATTTGGCTCTGCGAAGGCAGGGGCCAAAGCCTAATAAGGGAAGACACTCTGATCATGATAAGGCATTTAGAGCACTGCCTGTCTGGCAACAGGCAAGCAGTGTGGGTCTATCTGTGTGTGTATGTGAGTGTGCGTAGTAGGGATGGCAGCCAGCCCAGTTAGTGAATGAGGCCAGGATCTGTCTTAGTCTCTGCGTCCAAGTATAGTTACAGTTTTATTCTATTCAGACTTCAGGGAGATCCACAAGCTCTCGAGTAGCAGTTTAAGTCTAGTTTGTGCATCTCATATGTGCTGCTCAAAAAATGAAAGGAACACCTTTTAATCAGAGTTTAGCATCAATTCAGTGAAACCTCTGGGATATTGATGTGGTCAGTTAAGCAGCAGAGGGGGTTGTTAATCAGTTTCAGCAGCTTTGGTGTTAATGAAATTAACAACAGGTGCAAAACTAGAACCAGGACAATACAAAAGCGAATCATCAGTTTAAAAAAAAGGTCATAGATTAAGAAAGAATAGGGTCAATTTTCTGCTGCCCCTAACTGGCTAAAGACTGTATTATTTTAGGGGTAAAACTTTCAGATTCTACGATAAGGAGTTTGCCTCTTAAAAAGAGTAAAAAAAAAAAAAAAGAACGATTACATTTTCCTAAACCTTTGGCGTCATTAACCAAGCTGTCCTCTTTCTCTGCAGAATGCAAAGATGTAAACAAAGTGGCTTACTGCCCGCTGGTGCTAAAGTTCAAGTTCTGCAGCCGAGCGTATTTCAGACAGATGTGCTGCAAGACTTGCCAGGGTCACTGACCCCTGGAACACAAGACCAAGGCTTAGCGAGAAAAGAAGATAGTCACAAAGGCAAGAACGATGGAGGGATACAGTGCTTAGAGGGTGAGAAGAAAACAGCAGACCGGAAAATGCACCCCAACTCTGGACCGGTGGACGAAAGAACGAGAGATCAGCGTTGTCGAAGGAAGGGAGAGAAGCGAGGACTTCCCTGTTTATCACATCCCATATTCCTGCCCTCTGTCGTGGTGGAATCTAAACCACTGCTCAGCCCATAATGCTGACACAGACATTTTTATTATTATTTTTTTTTTTTTACATTTTCACTTCTGTGAAGTGGAACTCGGAAGATTAACTCTTGGTGATGTTATCTTTTATTATAATAATAATTATTAATATCATTGTTAGTCTTCCTCTGTGTTTGTTGTTTTTATGAATCCAAAGTGCTGGACACATCGCTCACAGAGGATGTACCCCGGAGATTTGAAGAGGGGGATGGGAGTCGAACGTATTCAGACTCCTGTCTTTGGGACGACTGTGATGGTGCTATTGGCAGGCAGACTTCTGGCTTCGGTGCACTTTTTTCGTGTAAATACCAATTTACTGCTCTAATACAACAGAGAAACCCTGTTGGTGTACTGTATATTTATTGTACAATCCCAAACAGAGCTGATATATTGTCCTCGGATCATGTTTTTGCCAGATAGTAGCCTACTGTCATGGAAGGGAGTGTAATGTGATTGAATTCTTATTCAGTTTGTCTGTGCTTGAGTGAAAATATTACATACTGTAACATATATTAAACCCTTGTATACTGTAAGGATTTGTATATTATATATATGTTAATCCAGGGCCAGAAAATACACCGTGGTTATTGGAGCGTTTTAAATCTTTTTTTTTTTTTTTTTCCCTAGCTGGGTGCCTTAGTTCCTTATAGTCAAGTAAAAGTTCACCCAAAATCACATTTTCAGACAGTGCCTACACCACATGAAAACTCTTACTGAGCAGGCCTTTGCTAACGTCCCACTGAGGAGCTTTCAGTTCAGAATTGAAGGATTCGTATTGAAGGAGGATTTTTTTGTGAAGCAGCCTGTTGATTTGAGTCACAGTGCAGTCAACGTTACACACTCTCTTCAAGGAGCTTTTTCAGTTAAAGTAATACTTCAGCAGTTTAAGAACTTGCCTTCTTACCTGTCATTAGCTACGGTGATATGAATCAGCCTACCAGCACTCCTAAAGCTCACTCATTAACAGATATTTCATTTCTACAAAAATATAGAGCATTAAAAGTCACCATTCAAATATAATTTAGGACATAAATAAGTGTTTGTAATATTGCAACACTTGTGCTGCTTCAGAGAGTGAAGATGATGCTTCGAGGAGGACTAAGATGGCTAAGATGTTCAAATGTAGGCCACGCATTCGTTCTCATGAAAGACGCTCGCTGGCACATAGCTCCGCAAAGCCTAGTTGGGCTCACTGAGCATGTGCACTGGAGTCCTTCTCTAGCTGAGCCAACTTAAAAAAAAAAAACATGTTTAAAAATTCTGCTAATGAAAAAAAAACACATTTTGGTTGTGACATGTGACACTTTTTCTTATGTGGTTTAAATGAGCCCAAATTAGTTAATTAATGAGATTTAGAGTGTTTAAGAAGGCGTTTCGCCTGCTTTCCAGAATTCATTTTAGACGAAGCTAACATCTCTGATAGAAACATGAGAGTAGGATTACTTGCAAGGTAGTGAGTAGGCCTCTTTCACAAAATATTGAGGTATTCCTGTTAAATACACACGCAAACACCACTTTTGTTGGCAGGCTATGGAACTGGGCTTCACTCTGCTGCTCACAGACCCCACATCCCACCCCCTACCCCCATCACCTTCACCGTCATTACCTTAGTCCCTTAATGAATAGAACAAAAACAGCGTACTCATTGGTGCTTTCCCTCCTCTTGTATTGTATTTTTATTTTTAATTTCCATGAAATACTATGTTTACCTCTTCCTTTCCTCCTGCTATGCTTCGAGGGTTACAGCCTTCCCGGGCTTCTGGTGCTATCAAGCGGGTGCTTCCATTCAAACCCTTTCCAGTGTGCTAAAAAGAAAAACGTGAGGCTGGATCCAAACAATATGATAAAAATATGCTTGTCAAAATCTCTGTTGGTTAATGCTGGTCATGTTATTGTTTAGTTTGTATCTGTTTATACCTCACACTGGGAATGTTCATTGTCAACTGTGTATTGTCGCTTGTACGGCCAACAAAACGGACACGCCCCGAACAAAAGCGATCACGTCACCCAGGTGATGTTTGGGTTGTGAAAGGGGAACAGCAATCAAAGTGAGTGTGTGAGGATCTCATCAAAGCTGTTAACACCTACATTCTAATTTTGCTGCTGCTACGTTTTTCGTAGCCACCTTCAGAGTGACAGTGCTGAGCAGATTTTAACGGGAGGGATAGCGGATGCTGCGTTCAGAATCAGCTGAATTCAAACTGCTTGGACTGACTCATCCGCTGGCTGTGGGATTAAGAGGCTTCAGAAAAAAAAAGAGAACTCAAACTGGTACTCGTTGCTGTGAACTCGGATGTTTGAATGTCACATTGCTTCTAAACGTACCTAAAGTGCAAGCGAAATGAAAAGCGTCATGTGATTAGCTGCATATATTTTGTATTCAGTATTATTGTTGGTACACTGTTACTAATTTTTTTTTTCAAATGTAAATTATATGCTAATTTATTGCGTTGTCTCACTTGTACATTTATTTCACTGCATGCAAACTGAAATTTAGCATAGTGAAAAAATGCAGTGATACGGCCCTTCACCAACATTTTTTTTAAGTAGGTAAATGAATAAAAAGAGCAGCTTTTAAACAGAACTCTCTGTTAATGCATTCATTTTTGCTATGCTTGTCAAAACATATTAAAGCATGCAACTTTCCTTGTTGTGTATTAACCCTGTGACATCCAGTTATCACTTAGATGTCGTGGTTATTTCCATCGTTATTTGCAGTTTAAGTTTAGTTTTGGTTTTTCACTCAGGTTGAGCGGTTTGGACACAAAGAGGTAAAGTTAGTGTGGATAGTTTGGACATGTGAGAAAGGGTTAGATGGAGGCAGATCTGCTGTGGTGACCCCTAAAGGGAGCTCCAGAAAAAGTGAACTCAGAAAAGGTCATTTTAAATAAGCAAATATTTTTAAAAAGATGCATATCTACCAAAGAAGTAAACTTGTAGAATTGTGATGAGTTACAAATATTTACTTCATTTTTTAAAAATGTTTTAAAATAATGTGGTTTAATAAATATGCTGCTCAGAAAAAAATTAATGGAACACTTTCAAAACACAGCAGATCTCAATGTGGAAAAAATTATGTGGCCGGCTAGTCCATTTTGTCATTTCATTGCACTACATTACTCAGTAGTTTGTGTGGCCCCCATGTGCTTATATGCATGCCCGACAACGTCGGGGCATGCTCTCAATGAGACAACAGATGGTGTCCTGGGGAATATCCTCCCAGATCTGGATCAGGGCATCACTGAGCTCCTGGACAGTCTGAGGTCCAACCTGGCAGCATCGGATGGACCGAAACATAATGTCCCAGAGGTGCTCGATTGGATTTAGGTCAGGCGAGGATGGGGGCCAGTCAGTGGTATCAGGTCCTTCATCCTCTAGGAAATGCCTGCAGTTGCAGTCTTACACGCCTCTCTGCAGCTTCTCTCCTCCTGCCATCTCCCCAAATCCCCATCCCATAGAGACAACCCAAAAATCAGCAAAAAATGATTTAAGCATAAAAATTCAAAAAGAAAAAATAATATAGCTTCTTCAACTGCACCAAAGAGTAAAACAATTAAATGTGGATTATTAAACATTAGTTCTCTCTCTTCCAAGTCCCTGTTAGTAAATGATTTGATAATTGATCAACATATTGATTTATTATGCCTTACAGAAACCTGGTTACAGCAGGAGGAATATGTTAGTTTAAATGAGTCAACACCCCCGAGTCACACTAACTGTCAGAATGCTCGAAGCACAGGTCGAGGAGGAGGAGCAATCTTCCATTCCAGCTTAGTAATTAATCAAAGACCCAGACAGAGTTTTAACTCTTTTGAAAGTCTGACTCTTAGTCTTGTCCACCCTAACTGGGAAACTCAAAAACCTGTTTTGTTATTATCTATCGTCCACCTGGTCCTTACTCAGAGTTTCTGTCTGATTTCTCAGACTTTTTATCTGATTTAGTGCTCAGTTCAGATAAAGTAATTATAATGGGTGATTTTAACGTCCATGTAGATGCTGAAAATGACAAATAGGTTCTATGTTAGTATGATAACCATTTTTCATAATAATTAATAATTATATGTGTTTCCTTTAAATAAACTAGACGTGTAAGGCAAAGTCTAGCTGCAGTCTGGAGACCTTCCTTTGACCTGTCTGATTTTCATATTTGTTTACTTAGTTACAGAGAAGTGAAAGGTTATGTTAATGTCATGTGTTTTATTTTAGATATAGCAAATGGGCAAAAATGACTGTTGTCTCCTCTCAAATGAAAAGACCTTTTAGGGGCCGCACTGAAATGCAACCTTACAGAAGTGTTTCTGTTACTTCCTCTTTTGCCTGTGCCTCTTCCTGTGTTTACCATGTGCTCTTATGGCACTGAGAAAGATGTTCGGAGGGCTTATGCTGATGTTATTTGCTCCTGATTTTTTGTAAGAAATTAAAAAGATCTTTGCCTGAGACTGGTTCTTGATAAGTTTTTGAATTTATCCAAGCTGACCTGACACCGTAAAAAATCATGATCTTTCCTTTTAGATGGATTCCCATGTCCAGCTGGGCAGAAGCAAAAAAACTGCTCTGCTTACCTTGTTTTAGTGGCCACATCTGGTGTTCTCTGAAAGGCAGGCAGTGTTTCCCTGGCCCTTCTGCACCTCTAGTTGTCTTCAGCCTGAACCCTGCTTGCAGCGCAAGAAATGTTGGGACATAAATTTTGAGACTTTGCAGAATTTATCCGGCCAAAACAGATGCAGATTCAAGGTTTTTAAAACCCAATTAGGACTAGCAATAATTTAAGAAAATCACTGGAGAAGAGCAGAATTTGATGCAGGCTGTTTATTAAGCATACCCATTCAACAAAACACAAAAACACCAAGAAGCTCCCCCGGGGGTGTACACCATAGTTAGAAAGTCAACACAGACAGAGACAAAGACAAGACAAAGACACAGGAACAGAGAGAGTGGAAAAAAGAGAAAGAAGGAAAATAAAGAGAAAAAAGAGAGAAAGAGACAACAAGAAAGGGCAGAAAGAGAAAGAAGAAGAGTAACAGGGGCTTCTGTAAAGCTCCCTATGTTTAGGAGGACGAGTGCTAGCTCATCGCTCTTTTGTTTGATCCCTGTGACAATTTTTGCATACCTTTTGAAATGTGACAGTCAAACGGTACAAAGCTCTTTTGAAATGCTCTTAGACCGCAGCATCAATCATTAATGAAGTCCTTTCTTTGTGGCAGGTCTGACAGGTCTAAGCAATAATACTGTCATTTCTAAAACTTCAGACACTTTGATACAGCAACAATCAAACATAACTTTACTAATTAAATGTCTTCACAACATAATGATATTATAGTATATTATGATGTAACATGATACACAGATAAATACAAGGCCTCAGGTATAATATAGATGTAGATATGACAGACCTTAGCCCTGAACTGCTACCTTAAGTATACAGTGTATCACTCCAGTGTATGTATGACTACTAATACTACTAATAATAATTTAAAACAACAACATTGTCAGTCAGACACTGACACATAATGAGACCTTTGAGTACTTCAGAGGTAGGGAGTCACCACTGTTCTGTTGTATTTTGTGTACCATGCTAACAAATCTGATTTGTATAAAATTTATATAAAACATTGCAAAATTATGTACATGGATATAACAACTCTCCACAGCTCTCAGCATTAACACCGGATCTCCACAAGGCTGTGTGCTGAGCCCACTCCTCTACACACTGTACACCTATGACTGTGTCAGCAGCCACTCAGACAACGTCACAATCAAGTTTGCTGATGACACCACCCTGATTGGACTGATCTCTGATGAAACGGCATACAGGGAAGAGGTTCAAAGGCTAGTGGAGTGGTGCTCAGGGACCAACTTGGTCATTAACACCTCCAAGACCAAAGAATTGATTGAAGACTTTAGAAGGAGAAAGTCCAACCTGCAGTCAATCTGCATCGATGGACAGTGGGTGGAGAGGGTGTCCAGCTTCAAGCTCCTGGGGGTGTATATGGATGCAGATCTTCAATGGGGTTCCGACACCTCAGAGGTGGTGAAGAAGGCCCAGCAGTATCTCTATTTTCTGAGGATCTTTAAGAGGCTGAATCTGGAAAAGAAACTGCTGACTGTCTTCTCCCGCTGCTCCGTGGAGAGTGTTCTGATGTACTGCATCTCTGTGTGGTTCTCCAGTTGTACTACAGCACACAAAAAGGCCCAAAAGATCATTGGACACTCTCCCCCCTCCCTGGAGGACCTTTACAGCACTCGTTGTCTCAGAAGGGCCTACACCAGGGCTATTCAATTAGTGGCCCGGGGGCCACATCCGGCCCGCGGACCCCCTTTGACTGGCCCACCCCCGACTGACCCAACATAAACCGCAAAAACGCATTTAAATCACATTTGCTGTGAGAGTTTTAAAAATTCCCACCCTTCCTTTTGTACTTGAACGCACCGCTCCCGGTATCGTACAACTCCAGGCCAGAATACTCTCTCAAAGTACGACAACCGCGAAAATATGTCACTGACAGGTCAGAAACGTAAAATTGACAATGAAAAACGCCGTTTTAACCCTGCCTGGACTGATAAATACGTGTTTATTTTACCCCAAAGACTGAAATCTAAGCCACTGTGCTTGATTTGGAATGTGGAATTTGGAATGTGGAACAACTTTTTGCAACAGTAA
>JAVDPK010002989.1:672197-695604 GCA_034780415.1 Cichlasoma orientale
GGTTTTCTCTGTAATTATTGTAGGGTCTTTACCTTACAATATAAAGCGCCTTGAGGCAACTGTTTGTTGTGATTTGGTGTTATATAAATAAAATTGAATTGAATTGAAAGTTAGGCCAGGCACTAATATGGTGCACCAGCGTAGAGTGTAACAGTGGGTTCAAGGATTTCATCCCGATACCTACTGGCAGTCAGGGTGTCGTTGCCTAGCCTGTAGAGATGGTGAGAGACTATCACTGAACCACCACCACCAACCCAGTCATGCTGAACCATGTTAAAGGCAGCATAACTTCTCCAGAGCCTTTCAGGTTTGTCACATGCTCAGGGTGAACCTGCTCTCATCTGTGAAAAACACAGTGGTGGACCTGCCAATTCTGGTATTGATGTGCCATCCTTGAGGAGTTGGACTACCTGTGCAACCTCTGTAGCATCCAGGTATGGCCTCATGCTACCAGTAGTGACACTGACCCTAGCCAAACGCAAAACTAGTGAAAAAATAGTCAGAAATGATGAGAGAAAAAAAAAATGTCAGCGGCCTCCACCTATAAAACATTCCTGTTTTGGGGGTTGTCTCATTGTTGCCCCTCTGGTGCACCTGTTGTTAACTTCATTAACACCGAAGCAGCTCAAACTGATTAACAACCCCCTCTGCTCCTCTTGCTGATTACCATGACTTGGGACAAGAATTTTAAACAGGCAAAAATCACATATTCTAACAGCATGGAGTTAGGGTTAGAGGTTAGAGTTAGGCATTGTTATACCTCAGCAGTGATTCCTGTGAGAAGTAAAAGCTCAGGATGTAATAAGTAATGGTGCCAGGGTGGATGCCCCGTTCTCACAGGGTTTAAGAGATGTATACTCTTCTCCTTTTATTCAGCTCTTGGAAACCACCCACAGCATGAGAACAGCTGATGGCATTACACCAGGATATTCGTTACCAGCTCTGAAGAAGTGCATTCATTTGCTGCCTCAGTTTAGGGTGACCATATCAGAGAAGGAGCTTTTGTTCTGATCCACCTTACTCTAAATCCCCAGCCACATCGTCTGAGATTCAAGAATAATACTTGTTTGAGCAGCGTCAAACACCTTTCCAAACATTTTTGTTGACATAGTTTTATTTTTGAACTCTACTTTCTCTTATCCCATCAGAAAGTGTCTAGGTCCACTCATAGGAAGCTCTGAGGTTTCCACTCTCCTTGGTAATTAATTCCAAATAAACAGTAACTAGCCCACTTGGCTGGGAAACACAGCCATCTCTGTCTAATCCAGTGTCCAATTACTGGGGGAGACAGATGGCCTGTTTGGTTTAATGTAACCAGTTTAGAATACCTGTATGTCTGGCCCAGCTTCTGTCTCTTGTGCTGGCCCGTCTGCAGGGGTCTGTGATTACATTAGCCCTAACCTGTGGAGCTTAAGGTGACAAGGAGAGAGAGAAAAATAAGAAGCTGAGGGATCCTATATCTGCAGATGACCCGACAGCCATGAGGTGGCTGCTTTACATGAAACATTTAGACCTGATTATGCGAGCACATACGTACGTGCTAGCTCGTTGTAGACTCAATACGCAAACAGAAAGAAACAGAAGCCATCCACTGGATACTGTGAATGTACACAGGGACAAGAAGCCTCCAGGCAATGAAAGCAAGATTTATTGGTATTTATCTTTCTTGGTTTTAGGGCTGCAGGTCTTCAGTCTCATGAGTTCAGGCCTTTTCAGTGCCTCCACTCCATCGAATGACTTATTTGTCTGGGATGGTGACATGAAAAAGTGGTTTCTTGGTTGTCCGGGAGGAATTGGCCAACAATAGCCATAATTGTATATTTATGTATAACAAAAACACTTAAAAATAATGTTATTTTCTCTTAAATAAAATTTAAAAAGCTCTCCTATGCATGTGCAGTGTTTCAGGATACCAGTGTGGTTGCTCAGTGCGACATCTCAAATGATGTTTTCTAGTTTATCTGTAATAATGCAGGAAAATATGGTAAAAGCACCAGTAAAAGTAAAGGGGCAACTTCCAGGACTAAAGAAAATGAAGCCAAAGCAGAAGTGCCACAAACTGCAGTTCAGTTGCTGTAATGACTCCAGAAACTGGCTCTGATAACAGCTCATGTGGAATTCACAGTATCACATTTGATACTGTGAATTCTACATTAGGTCTTTGGCTATACAATGTGAAGGATTTTGGGTGCACACATACTTGTGTGTGGCATGACAGTGATGATGCTATGCGTAGGTAGAATGCTGACCGGCTGAAACGTTGGTTTGGAAATGGAATGGAGACAGCAGATTTCAGCTGACCGGGGCTGCAGGGGACCATTGTTGTTGTTTATAACACTGACTGCAAATATGTTCTTTGTCTGTATGACTCCTGTGTTAGCCGTGGAAGTGGCTAAGCTAAACAATCAAGTGCACAAATGCAAACAAGAGTAGCCCAGTTGTTCCCAAGGGCAAAAAAAAACGCAGATCCTCTAGATGCCACTTGAGGATGGTTCCAAAAGTGATGCAATCCCTATAGACTCTCATGTTAAAGTGCAAACCTTACTGCACTAAAAAGAATGTTTAAAGCCTGGAACATAAAACAGTTTTGGCGTATATGGACGGATTACCCCTTCATACAGTAATAACTCTGAGAAGGGTGTACAGTAGCCTTTGTAGAGTCCAGAGAGGGACTACAACTCTTAGTTAACCTAGCTCATCAGCCCTTTAGCAACACTAATGAATACAGAGATGTTTTTAATATTAATTCCTGTCTCACATCTAACCATATTTAGGAGAAGGCTCATTATATGGAATATAACATCATAGCTGCTGAGCATCATCCATTTTTGCATCTCTTTACCCTCAAAGATCACCACAAAGATTGATTACAGCACAAAAGTCAAAGTTCACCATTTCTGGCCCACAAAAATTATGCAGATTTGCTGTCGAGAGATGATTTACCAATAGCTACAACTGAAACAGTGCAGCCTGGAATCTTTTTTTAATCATTTTAAATATTGTGTATTTAGTGTATCCTAACCTTTGCACTCCATTGCATGTTCACAACTAATTATAATAAACATGAAGACTACAAAGCAAAGTGTAATCTTTTATGTTACCTTTAATAGTTAAGGAGATAAAATTAGTCTCCCTGACTTGCAGGGAGACAAGTGATAGTGCGATTCCCAGTACACCGACTTGGTGAGACTAGGAGCTCACAGGCTACTTATGATAAGAGGTGTGGAGAGGACGAGGATCAGATTTTTCTAGGAACCTCCTGACAGTGAAAGAAGCCATTGCTGTGTTTTATCAGCAATACAATATCTCACAAGCTATGACAAAACAAAGCTGTGCAAAGATACACCCGTGATAAGATACCAACAATTCTCAGGTCGGGAACCCATGCTGGAATTCGTCAGAGGGTTTTCTGCTGTGTGTCCAACTTAACAACCCGCCTCCCCTTTAAGTTTAAAACTCCTGGCTGTGGTCCTGTGGCCCTGCCATAGCTCTGTTTGTGTGCCTGTTCTCCAAGTGAGAGGTGTGAGGATTAGCATAGCGATGAATAACACACAGTAGCACTGTAAAGGTTTATCTTAATCAAAAGAGTTGTGGTACTGCAGTGTGTGCGATGAGTGCTTGAAGCGTTTTGGACACTCTTCCATTTTAACACAGTGCAGCAGGACAAACAACTCCAGATGGTGTGGCTGGAGACACTGCATGCATGGATGCGAGGGGGGGTCTGACAGACAGGAATGTTGGCCTCGGATGGGAAGGTCATGGCTCCAGCACCTGCTATCTACTGGGCTCTGTCCTGTTAAGCCCTGCTGCTTTTTCCCACAGCTGAGGCCCAGACTCAACTGCCATGGGTGAGATCAAAGGCCCGAGGGCCGCTCGGTGCATAGGAGAAGGCAACAACATTGCTATCACATATACCAGGACAATGTGCTTTTTTTTTCACACCTTCAAAGATGTGAGGAGACATTTCATTATCAGCGGTGAACTAAACACTCTGTTGTGTATATGGATGCCTTACTGTTGCAGTTCAAAAGGAAAGTGTTTGAATTATGACACTGAAACACGGCACATAGAAATGCATTTGTACACAGCACAGGAATCCCGGGACAGAGCTGCTACTGGCAGGTCGTGCAGCAGGGTGTGGCTAATGTGCGGCTATTTTTATTTTGGTGGAAAATGGAAATGAAGAGGAAAACTTTAATGGAAGCACTTCTCATCTGGAAGAACACTGCTGTATAAAACCGAAGTCTCACGACTAGGCAGCCGTCTCGGTATCACCAGGTCATAAAAACTGCAGGCACAGGAGTAAGTTTATGTCATTAAACGAAAATCTTTTCCTGCTATCGACTTTCACGGTCATGTGAAAAAGAAGAAAGTACCAACTTTAGCAGTAATAACTTGAAGTAATGATTTTCTGTACGACTTTATCAGTCTCTCGCATCGTTCTGGAGGAATTTTGGCCCACTCTTCTTTACACCATTGCTTCAGTTGATTGAGGTTTTTGGGCATTCATTTATGCACAGATCTCTTAAGTCCCACCACAGCTTTCAAAGGGGTTGAGCTCTGAACTTTGACGGGGCGATTGCAACATCTCAATTCTTTTCCTTTTCAGACATTCTGCTGTGCTTGGGATCACTGTCCTGTTGCAATACTCAATTTTAGCCAAGCTTTAGCTGATGAGCAGATGGCCTCACATTTGACTCTTTATATTTTGGTATACAGAGGAGTTCATGGTCGACTCAATGACTGCAAGGTGCCCAGGTCCAGTGGCTGAAAAACAAACCCAAATCATCATCCCTCCACAACCGTGCTTGACAGTTGTTGTGAGGTGTTTGTTTTTCACCAAACATTAAGGTCAAACATTTCTGCTTTGGTCTCATGTGCCCATCATTCCAGAAGTCTTGTGGTTTGTTCAGACGCAGCTTTGCAAACCTAAGTTGTGCTACCGTGCTCAGAAGATTGCTCCTTGTAATCCTTCCAAACAAGCCATATTTGTTCAGTCTTTTGCATGGTCTGACCTCGGGATGAATTGTCTGGAATGTCCACTCCTCTGAAGATTGTGGGATTGTGTTATCATGCATCTCAGTGCTTCAGACCACCAAACTGCAAAAACGTCTACTTCTATAGATGAGGTCACACTTGCTGAAGATCAGTTCATCAAGGGCATTTGATTAGTAGCACCTCTTAATTCAATCTGAAACAGTAAGTATGTACTTAGCTGTTCACGGAACCACACAGAGTCCAGTGAAAACTTTCTTTTTCGTGACGGTGTCTTTAGTACCCAGGTGCAAAGTAACAAGGCATTATGATTCAATCTGGAGTGCTGACAAGATCATCTCCAGCTTATTCCACTGAAAAAAAAATGCAATGGTAGTGGAAGCTATGGAAAGTAGACCAAGGAAAAATATAAGCACATACAATTTTACTACAGTAACGCCACAACATAGTTGACATAAACTTTAAATTGCGTGTGTTGGTGCAACAAAGCAATTGTTGCACTGACTTACATGTTTCTTGGTTTGGCGGTTGACTGGCTCTTCTGGGATCATAGGTGGGACATTGACCCTCTTTGCCATTACAGAATTCTCCCAAAGATGTCTATTCAGGACAGGCAGGGGGTAGAGGATAGCTTCCTGCTTTTGGTTTCTGGGCCGCCCCCTGAAAGTTGAACCGTCAAAGACCCCTGAAGACTCAGATGGTTGAGTTGAAAATTTGGAGGACTACCAAATGCAGTCTATTGTAAACCATCACCTTTGGCTTTCTCCAGTTCCAAGTAGTGTGTACTATTTTACCAGCTGGGTCATCTTTAAAGGATACAGCTTTGTTACTATACTGTCCGCTGTCAGCAGGACAGACAGCAGGTAAGTAGATTACATTTCAAGCAATCAATAGCCAATCACTTAGGCCAGTGGAACAAAGCCAAGAGCTCTTGCTTGGTTGTGGATGGGGCTGAATCATTGTGCGCGCTTGTGTTTGTGTGTGTGTGTGTGTGTGTGTGTGTGTGTGTGTGCATTAGCATTTGGCTAAATGGTGCTTTTGAACAGCATACTCTATATGCAGCATACTTAAGGACATCCTCACTCCAGAACATTATGAAATCCATCAAGATTGAATGAAGTGATTCAGCCTTTTCTGCTTCAACTGCCCATAACTAATAAATGACAGTAAGCTAATGAGGACAAATGGTAATGAACTACAAGGCTGTTTGGCTGCATTGTAATGCTGCTTCTGTCTCTGTTTCGCGTGTCCTTCACTGACAGTAAAAGGTGAATCTCTCTGTAATGCATGGACATGTTGAGGACATCCAGTCAAGGCATGCCAAGCGTTTGACAGCTCCAGTAATGTGAACCCTCTTTAAGATCTATTCTTTTAGTAGCCTGTAATTGTAATTAATTTATGAGGTAACAAAATGTCTTCTGGAGGAAAAAGCCATCCTGTTTAATAGCTTCTGTAATTTCACTGCTCTCTCTCCTCACAGTGAAAAATTGTCTGTACAGACAAAATGGTCTGCTTGAAAGCAATTCAATTAAGTGAAAGAGATTAATCAGTAACTTGTAATATTAAGAGAACAGAAGCCCATCAAAGTCTTTGTTCTTGTCTTTGAGATATTAAAAAAAGCACAGTCACACCTACAAACAAATGTGTGCAGATAACAAATACAGAAGTTGATTATAAGAATGTTGCAAACAACCCATTATTGGCTCTCCAGCGAAGGATTGCCAGCCATTTGTTTTCTGCCTGTGAGTCCCTTTAAGCTTTAAGCCTTTGGTCTAAACATTACGGATGGATGGTGGATTGGTAGGCAATCAGAATATATAATTTTTGTTTTTACTACATTGCTCTCCCATGTCCTAGCCATTAGGGAGCAATGAAAATTATTTTTCTAACTGATACACATGAAAAAAAAATAGTATTTTTTTGCCTTTCTTCAAAATATAAGGTTAGGATAGTTTTAGGCTTAGGGTTGCCACCTGTGATGACTTAGACCTCAGAGAGTTAACCTTTCGGGAGAACAAGGTGGAAGCGTGCTGCAAAAGTGATTACGCCTTATTTAGATAATGTAACACAGAAATCGAATTATTCCTGACCAAAGAAGCGCTGAACTCAACAGCACAGTATGTGCTAGAAGAAGTAACAACTGCAGTACAGTGTGATCTGGTAATAGATCTCTGTTAAAGGTCACTAATAAGTCACAGTGAGATATGGCTGAAGGCCAACCTGTCTGAACTCGTAAGATTTTTTCTTTGCCTTAGGATAAGCTTAGTGCTTCTTGTAAGACCTCTTGAGAAAATTTAAGTGCCGTCCATTTCTAGAAGAATCTACAGTAGTAGTTCAAACATTTCCATCCATCCACTCACCTTTTTAATAATTTAGGGCTGTGGAAGTTTAAAAAATTCAGGTGCCAGTCACACAGGCCTAGAACCCAGTCTGTGACCCTCTGGCAACCGAACATTGCTTTGGACTGGTGGTTGCCAGGTTTGTATGGAAGAGAAGTTGCCGTCTTCCATATAAACTACAGGCAATCGCGGCAATCTGTTAGTGGCCAAAGCAATCACAAGGAAGTTTTTAGGGCAACGCAGTATACCAATTTCCCTTAGCAATAGTGAGCAACCTCCCACAACCAAGTGCCATGCAGTAAGGGAATATACATTTTTCTGCCCATAAAAAGCCGAATCTGATTTCAATTTGGCTGATTGGCCCTTTAGAGACATCTGCTTGTGCTGCTTTCGACTGCTTCTTACAGCTATTCCACTGTATAACTGAAAATCATGACTCAATAGGATCGCCAGAATCATTAGTTGTTATCCTCTGTGGAGACACTTTTACTGAAAACCAGAAATGTTAATCTCATCGTGGCACTAGTCACAGCAGTCACCTGGGACCCATGAACATTTTTTACCAAATTTTAAAGCATGCTTGTCGATCCATTTTAATCTAGATTGGCTTCACGGCGAACGCTGACACCCTTAAAACCGCACATTTGGTGAGACAAGAAATCATAGCAATCAAATTCCCAACTGTAACAGTTCAATTAAAATATATGGTGGCACGTATACCATGACTGGTTAAATCCAAACCACATCATGACCCCTACTAACCACACATTTGTGGGCTCTCATCAAAATACAGTTATACTTACATATTCCTCGGATACTCGGTCACTATAAGAAATAAATTCACCGTAGACTTTCAGATGTTAGATGGAAATATTTCATAAAATCTGACAAAGAGGTTAGAAAGCAACTCCTGCCCATGTAACTCAATGCTAAGACAGTTTGAGGTAAAACACTGTGTTTCTGAGGTTTGGTTTTTTGAGTTTAACCTTGGTTGTAGTTGTAGTCCTGGCCTTAATTTATTGTTTACACTAGTGTCCTTCAGTATGCTCAGTTTCTAGAGAATAGCATTCATTCCTTTTCAGTCCTGTCCAATTGCTGTGGTATTGGAAATTTCACAGGCAGGCCTTTCTTGGAACTTATGTTTGGCAAAATTAATATGTTATTGCTCATATCCCAACACCCAGGCACTTCTCTGCATCACCCAGCACTGGCTGGCATCTCTGCTCTGGCATGTCATTTTCAAGGTGTGTCTGAATAGCCTCAACTATGATCCACAAATATAGCAGCAACAAAAAAGAACATAGCAACACTGCCAGACAAAGACTGCTTTGTGTTACTTTATCAGCTTAGTACGTTAAAACAAAAGCACATGCTAATTTTGGTCTGGTGTAACACAAGAAGAACTTTTTGAGAATTCTGCGTTCATACAGGGGGGAAAAAAGAGGCGAAGCGGTGTAAAAGGGAAGAGAAAGACTTGGCCTATATGAGAAATAAATCTCATAAAGTAGCTGAGAAATATGATCACTGACATGCGGACTTTAATCCAAGCAAAGCATATTAAAGGAGAAGGAGCCCTGATTCAGCAGATGTTAAAATACCGATTCACACTGCCTTAAAACAATACCCACATGCACATATGTACATTAAAAGAGTTATTAGTGGCTATAATTCCTCCTCCTGTCTGTATTAGAAGTGCAGAAATCCCTTTCTAGCAACGATTGACTCATATACTGTAGTACAATGACGCTTGACTGGCTCTATTTTATCTAGCTTATCAATATATTGTGTACAGCACTTTAGTAGACAAATAAGGGTAATAATAGATTCACAGTTGTACATTTTAACTTTGATTCCAGTTACACCAGAGAAAAAAATAGGACAGCAAGCCCCTTGTAGCTAGGAAGAATTGGTAGTTGCCCAGTGACTGATTGCAAATTGTTGTGGCAAACCAGTGGTCGTCCAGAGGTTGAGCGTGCAACACCCTCGACCTCTGGATGACCACTTTCAATCTCAAGGCATTTGCACAGGTTGCCTCATGAGAGCTGTAATAGATCTCTAATAGATTATTCATATAAATGCAACATGTTGCAATCAATCTGAGTCAGTCTGCAACTCATCTGTGATGTGTCTCTGCAACGGGGAACTCAACTCAGCTGGTTATCAGCTGGTTGTATTCTGGTTATATTCTTATATAAAAGCAAGGTAGTAAAGTACCTATTTTCAGACTGCAGCTTAAGGGGTTTGTGCCATATATCATACCCATGCCTGTTACCCTTGGACATACCCACCATGACATGACTTTTTTAAGCCTAGAGTTTAGCAATTTTTGCCACTGGCGTTTGGTTTTCTTACTTAATATCAGACATGACTATATTTGAACAACAGGGTAGTGCTGGGGAGCTACAAAGTAACACTACTGCCAGACGGCTAGCAACTTTAGCAAGCGTGCAAGCAGTGTACATACAATAACTACATCAGTATGAATAATATAATTTATAATTTTTCAGTTGGAAGGTGCAATTTACTGTAGAAACAACATTTTCCTTATTATTCTAACACCTTTCAGCACCAGGTTATAGCATTAAAATGCAAACCACTGCTATTTTTAAGGCTACTGGGCATGAAACATTTGGTGAAGAGACTGGCTTTTAGTACTATAACCAAAGTGAATGAAGCACCATAGTGCTTAATTTCTGTTGCATCAAATTTGGTTTTCTTAAATATAAAATTGCCTTTTGGTATTATTGTCCCTCTCTTTCAGTTTCACAGGCTGAGGAAGAAAAAGAAATTTGATCATAAATCCAAGAATCCAAATTTTGTAGATACAATTCAAACTGCAGAATGCTCATACAGCTTTCAGCCCACATCACTGACATCGAAATGACTTTAGAACGATATCTCAAGCATGGACATGAAGAGCAGTCTGAGCACCAATGAGTCTTTCGGTGTAGTCATGGGCATTCAAGTGCTGTAATAAGACTAAGAAAATTCTGAAACTGTCCTTCAGTAATAAGGTGCAGACAAAAAGCTGATGGCAGAGACAAATGAGCTCACTGCTCTGTCCTTGGACGTCTGGGAATTAGCAGTGCTTAATAGTGACATTCTGCCGTGCCTGTACAAACCATCTTCTCTTTGATCTTGCATTTTTCTTCTGGCCATTACACCCAGAGGAATTAGCTATAGATGGAGGACTCATGGTCACAGTATCTGGCATGTGTTCTCTCTCTATTCAACATATGAGAAAGCAACTTAGAGAACTTGCCACAGTTCTTCTGTCCTGTCTCCACATGTAATCCCAGACTGACGCCATCAAGCTGAGATAAAAGGCTCTGAGGGGCCAGACCAGGTCTCCTCGTTTTTCTCATTGCTTGAGATTATTAATCTGACTCTAGGTTTGTCATTGTAATAACCTACATATTTATTTAGACTTTTCCTCTCCAATTGATCTTTAGTTACTTCCTCCAAGCAATCAACATGTCTATTAGACTCCATTCCTACAAGACCGCAAGTCCTACCATTAATTAATGCATTGATCTTAAATATAAATAATCTATCTGAGTCTATTACTGGGCTACATACCACAGGTTGTTAAGGTGGCAATAATTAAACCATTACTTAAAAAGCCATCACTTGGCCCAGCTGTCTTAGCTAATTATAGGCCAATCTCCAACCTTCCTTTTTTTCTCACAAATTCTTGAAAGAGTAGTTGTAAAACAGCTAACTGATCATCTGCAGAGGAACGGTTTATTTGAAGAAGTTCAGTCAGGTTTCAGAATTCATCACAGCACAGAAACAGCATTAGTGAAGGTTACAAATGATCTTCTAGCAGCCTCTGAGGTCCTGCTAGACCTCAGTGCAGCGCTCGATACTGTTGACCATAATATTTTATTACAGAGATTAGAGCATGCCATAATCTCTGTGCCGCAGTGGTTTGAATCATATTTATCTTATAGACTCCAGTTTGTTCATGTAAATGGGGAGTCTTCTTCACACACTAAGGTTAATTATGGAATTCCACAGGGTTCTGTGCTAGGACCAATTCTATTTACACTATACATGCTTCCCTTAGGCAGTATTATTAGAAAACATTGCTTTGCATTTTAATTGTTATGCAGATGATACCCAGCTTTATCAATCTATGAAGCCAGATGACACACATTAATTAATAATTGATTAATAGTTAAAGGAATACTTGCTTCAACAAAGCGCTGACTCTTTGTCAGCCTGGCTACAGTGCTGAAAAGAAACCTGGGGTTGTCCTAGCTTTATGGAGGGCTTTTTTATACACCAAAAAAAAACAAACTCTTTTTCCAGGCTAAATGAAGATCTGCTAAATTAAATGAGATGCCAATTCCTCCCCAGCTTATCTGCTTTAAGCTGTCGGTTTGTGAGATATACCACGGAGTCAGGCAATTCTGACTTGAGACTTTCTTTTCAGAGGAGCCACAGTATCCAGAGTCGTACACAGTGAGGATTTAAATCTATTGATAAGATAATCGACCTCTGTGGGAGCAGAGTTTAGGTAGCTGGTCTGCAATGCATTGGCACATGGCACTGAAGAGCATAATAATGGAGGAATAGTATCCTTAAACTTAGTTACAACACTTAGATAAAGACTTCTACTGTAAAAAAAAAAAAAAAATCATTCCTCACTGCTGTGTAATCCAATGAAGTAAATGTAAATGTTATTAAAACATGATCAGACCGGAGGGGGTTTTCAGGAAATATTGTTCAGTTTCTATGCCATATGTCAGAACAAGATCCAGAGTGTGGTTAAAGTGGTGTGTGGGCTCATTTACATTTTTAGAGAAGCCAACTGAATCTAATAATAGATTAACTGCAGTGTTTTTCATTTTCAGCATCTACATGGATGTTAAAATCACCCACAATAATTATTTTTATCTGAACTTAACACTAAATCAGATAAAAAGTCTGAGAAATCAGACAGAAACTCAGAGTAAGGACCAGGTGGATGATAGATAACAACAAATAAAACAGGTTTTTGAATTAGGGTGGACAAGGCTAAGATTCAGGCTTTCAAATGATTTAAACCTCTGTCTGGGTCTATGGTTAATTAATGAGCTGGTGTGGAACATTGCTGCTCCTCCTCCTCCTCTGCTGAAAATGCTGAAAATTTTACACCAACCGAAATAAAGTCATTGCATGCTATAGGTCAAGTTTTGAAAACGTAAAACACATTAATAAAACTTTACAGTCAGTTTGGACGAAGGTGGTGTCTGTCCTTGGCTGCACATCTGCCATTATCCGTTTGTTGGGCATTATTGCTGCATTTTTGTCTGGCATGATGCCCCTGCGGACACATGATTGCCATTCGTAACTGACAATCAAATCTGTCATGGATAAGTTCCAGAATCAATGAAATGGGCTTGTTTTTCCACTGGTGCTTGAACTTGGTGCGGAATACTTCTACTGTTGCCAGTCAACTCGCCTTTGCTTTGAAAACCTCTTTGAGGAAGTGGAGGAAGTGAGCCGGTTTCTTCGTGCTGCTTCATTGACCTCAGAAAGAAGTGGATCTATGGGAGCTATGTTCCTGGGCTGCAGCCAGGCAGAGTTACATGGGATTTATTGGGATTGATTTGCTGCACAGCTTTGCCCTCTGGACTCTGTCCCAGGTCTTTCTACATTTGACCCAATGGCTCTTTCTGCTAAGATTATGGTAATCAATGCTCACTCTCTTGCTAACAAGTCTTTTATTTTAAATAACTTGTTTTGAGAAACCAGATTTTATGTCTATGTCCGAGACGTTGCAGCTTGAGAATGAAGGCCCACATCTTTTAGAACTGCGTCCAGCAGAATGTTCCTTTTCCTGTGCACCACAGATCTCTGGCTGAGGAGGTGGAACTGCTGTATTTTTTAATGCCATTTATGCCAAATGATCTCTGAAAGCTCTTATACTGTAGCTCTTTCAAGATGATTATGACCAAAATTGGAGGAACTCAGATCTTGTATGGCATTTATCAAACAGTACGACTAAGGAGTTCCTGAGCATCATGGGATCTAAACTTCATGTTTTTGGGCCTACTCAAACTGCAGGACACACTTTGGAATTGGTGTTTACTTATGGTGGTACTTTAGATCATTTACGTATAAATGAAGTTGTTTTCAGTGACCATACATCAGTCTCTTTTAATATTTCTTTTAACGTAGAGTCATTCTCTCAAGTTTGGTATTAGTCACTTTATAGATTACTCTGGTCCCTTTTTGATTTTTCATCTTCATCTGTTAGTAATGTTGTGCTCCTTGTAAACTCTTTTAATGAACACTACATTGCCATTATGGATCAGGTCCTACCTTAAAAAAAATAGTCATCACTCTGTTGTCGCTTGCTTGCGTGGCTAAATAATCAAACTCATGGCCTTCGGTGTTCCTGGAAAAAAGCAGAACAACTGTGGAAGATCATGTGTTTGCTTTTCCATTGTGAATATATCAAAGAGCTCCTTCACTCTTATAATGAGACAGTAAAAGGGGCTAGATCCTTTTATTTCAATGATTTAATAAATCATAACAAGAATAATCTCAGGGTATTATTTGATGTGATTAACAGCGTTGTTTCTCCTCCACCTCAGCATGCTTGAATAGCCCCTGATACTATTGTAATTTATTTCTCAATCACTTTGTAAATAAGGTGATGAAACTGAGGTCTAAGATAGCATTTACCTCATTCTCTCATATCACACTAAATTACTTACTTACACTAATGGGCAGGATGAAACCTTCAACATGCTCATTAGAGATTTTACCACCTGTCCTATTTTGGACTTTTACAAACATTGGTCCATCATTGCTAACTAGGACTGTGGCTCAAGAGGTACAGCAGGTCATCTATTAATTAAAAGGTTGGTGGTTTGATTCCTGACTGCTCCAGTCTGCATGCCAAAGTATCCTTGGGCAAGAAATTGAACCCCAAGTTGCTCCTGATGTATTCATCGGTGTGTGAATGTGTGTGGAAAAAAGTGCTTGTATAAATGTGTGTGTGAATGGGTGAATCCAAACGTGTTGTATAAAGCACTTTGAGTACTCAACTAGAGTAGAAAAGTGCTACATAAGAACTACTCCTTTTACCATCATTAACAGCTCTTTGGTTCAGTCCTGGGTCTTTTTTTGTATAGCCTTCCTTTAGCTGGCATCATAAAAAAAAATTCTGACATTTTTTTGATCATTTCTATGCTGATGACATTCAACTGTATATGTCTTTTAAGCCTCCACAGCTGGATGTGCTGTCTACTCTAGTCCACTTTTTAACACAGATTAGTGATTGGTTCTCTAGCAATTACCTTGTTTTAAATGGCAACAAAACTGTTAACATGATCATAACTTGTCCTGATTTATATTCTAAAATCAGTCAGGCTCTTACTTCCATTTGTTCAATCGTTAAATCCAGTGTTTGTAGTATTTGATTCCTCTCTGGGTTTTTCTCATTTAAGGAACATTTCCAAATTGAAACATATGGTCTCTTTGGTGGAACTGGAGAGAATTATTCATACATTTGTGTTATTGCGTCTAGATTATTGGAATGCCCTATTTACTGGCTTAGATAAATTATCTCTTTCATGCCTCCAAGCAATACAAGATGCTACCAGACTATGAACATGTTTCGGCAAGTGAGCTCACATCACTTTCATTTATACTCTTCCAGTAGATTTTAGAATTCATTTTAAAATTCTTGTTCTCACACACTGAGCACTAAACGGTCAGGCCCCAGGCTATTTATCCTTACTTCTTACACACTGCTGCTCATAGTCTTTGATCACAGGCTCAGAATCTGCTGGTTGTTCCATGTATAAGATTGAAGACTAGTGGGACAGAACCTTTAAATCTGTGGCACCAGGACTCTGGAACTGTCTCCCACTACATTTACTTTTAGCTGACTCTGTGGACTATTTTAAAAACCAGTTAAAAAATTATTTTTCATAACCAGCATTTTATTTTCTTATTTATTTTACTCTATTTTGTGTTTGTGCTTTGTGACCACTTGTCAGTGAAAGGCGCTTTATAACATTTTATGCATGTGGTATATAGGTTTATTTCTTTGAAATACCCAGTATCTAAAGAGTGCATCTTATGTATGTAGAACACAAGCTGTGACTAACAAGTGAGTCAAACTTCAAGTGGGTAAAAACAATGAACAACAAAGAAGACAGCCACAGGATTGTATTAAGCATTGTCTTCTTCTCTGGCTAACCAGATTAGTTGGTGTAGCAGTGTGTGAGCCTCAGCCACCTTCTCTTTCCAAAGCCCTGTCCAGTTGAAGAACTTTGTTGCTCTGCCAGGCAGCATAAACAACTCAGACAAAAGTGGGACTGAAGAGTGAAAGAAGGAGCGGGATGAAAGACAGCAAAGACAAAAGAGGAGATGGTGGGAGAAGCCTCAAAAGCACTGGAAAGAGAGGAAACTAATGAGAGATAAAGACAAATTATCACATAATGCAAGGATGATGATTATTGTGACAAAGATTATCAAGACCAAGATAAAGACAAAAAACACTGCAAAGAAGCAGCTGAAGATGATAAAGATTCTTCATAGAATAAGGAAGAAGAGAAGCAAATTGCTACACAGGCAATTTAAGAAGTGTATGATTTCAATCTGCAGGGATTATTTCTGTGTAGTGAGACTTATATTTTATAGATATGAAAAAGTTGTATTATTACCTCACCGATCACAAAAGCAGAGATAAAGAAAACAGTAAATAGGCTAAAAGCAAATAAGTCTCCAAGTAGTGATGGGTTACCACCTGAATGGTACAAAACAGTCAGTGAAGAGCTTATCCCGTTACTTGAAATATCATTTGACTACACACTCAAATATGGCAAAACACCCTCACTGGAATGAAGTGATCCCTGAGAAAAACAACAGTGAGACCTGTTCAGACTACAGGCCTATATCACTACTCAGTGTAGATTACAAATTGTATATTTTGATTATTTCAAAAAGATATGAACATTTTATCAGTGATATTATTGACGAAGATCAGACAGGTTTCATTAAGGGACATAAAAGCCAGGACAACATAAGGAGGGTCCTACACATGATCAGCTACATTCAAAACAGTAATACCAGTGCAGTCTTAATGAGCCTTGATGCTGAAAAGGCATTTGACAGCATTAATTGGACCGTTTTATATTTTGTACTTGAAAAATTCAGATTCAGTGATGAAGCTGTCACATGTATCTCTACCAAAAACCAACCGCGAGGATAAGAATGAATGGTAACCTGATGGAGAGCATAACTTTAGAACGGTCTTCCAGACAGGGCTGCTGTCTCTCACCAACTCTGTTTGCAGTTTTTTTTAGAGCCACTAGCCCAAGCAGTCAGACAGAATAAATATTTGAAAGGGAGAAAAATTGGGGGAGAAAAACATATCACTGCACTTTTTTAAGATGACGTGATCTGATACCGGATACAGGTATTCCCATACTAACCAACCTACTAGAGAGATTTGGTTTGTGCTCTGGGCACAAACTCAATCTGACTGAGACACCATTTCTAGCATCTAATTATTCTCAGAGATACACAGCTGAAATTTAATATAAATTGGAGAGCAACCAAAATGAAATATCTCAGGGTCACTTTAACACAAAGACTTGAAGATCTATATGAAGCTAACTATGTCCAAATGGACATAGACATTAGGAATTATGTAAAAGGTGGCGTATCCTTTCTTTAGACATTACCTTACGAATAGAGATCGTAAAAGCGAGTGTTCTCCCACAACTCCTCTACCTGTTTCGGTCTTTGCCTGTTGAAGTACCAGAAAAACAATTCAGAATATGGGATAAAACCATGTCCGCAGGTTTATTTGGATATATCTTGACTTTGCTCATATTCTCATTATTTGTGTAAAATTATGTTTGTAAAACATTTCTTTCTATAATACCTGAAATGTTTACGCGAATTGCTACAATACTCTTGTAGAGATGAGAGAGAAGACGACGATATGGGCATACAAAGATCTTGTAAGATCTTTTTGAGGACTGAAATGTTACCTTTAAAAGAAGTTTAATAATTAGATCGGAGCCTGTCTGTTAACATACTTGCTCTTCTTCTGTGTTTGTACATTTCCAATATAAGGTTATGGTTCAACTTCAGGTTCTTCAAGCATCTTGGAGAACTTGTCACAGTTTTTCTGTGGCTTTGGTCCATCTCATTGTCTTCTATGTTCTCTGTGCAATCACAGAGTGATTCCATAATACTGATGGTATGATGATAGTTGTCATGATTGCAGACCAACAGAAAGACCCCAAGACAACTGCAGTCTTGTGTGAGCAGGCATGTAAGTTAATTGAGCACTTAGAGTCTCTAGCTTATCTGAGTCAATGAAGCTGGAAAGGCGAGTTACAGGGTTCAAAGTTCCAACTGAAATAAATCCATGAGATGAGGTTCCAGTAAGACAGCAAACTGGAGGGCAGCACACTGAAGGATTCCTGGGAGGGGGGGGCGAGAGTGTGAATCGCACATAGAAACTGTTCTAAACATTTAGACTTCAGAGCCTGACGTTATCACAGAAGCAAGTTAAACGATAAGGCAATGAGTGGCGGTCCTTAAGTATTGTGCTCGATGAGGCAATGACACACAGGTGTGGTGACCCAGCTGCTACAGCCCCTGATCATGCCCGCTGTAAACCCCAATCACACCATCACCTGCCAGCAGGAGAGAGCGAGCGAGAGCACAAAAGGAGGGGAGGGACGCAGGCCTCCAGGGAACCATCACAATAGTATAATATCATTAAATGAAGTAAAAGTATTGCACAAAAAACTTTTGGGAACCGTTCTTAGACATGGTTGATCATATGGTTTCAATTCAGTATTCTTTGATTGCACTGTGGCTCTCTTGTCTCTGCTATGGCTTCCAGGGTAAAAGTGCTCTGCTGTGCTAAATACTGGTGACAGCATGATTTCAGCCAGCTGCAGGAAACAACTCCTGAGCACCTGAAAGGTTTATGGGCAGCTCACCTCACTTCTCTCGCTCCATGAGGTTGTCGGAAGTCATAAAGGGCATAAAACACCAATGCCAACAATAAGGTTTCTCTGCGAGCCCCGTTCTAAGTCTTCGTCTGTATTTCATTTTGGCTCAGGCCTCCATTTGTTGTCATGGAAACAGACAATGCCTCTGACACATTACATTTACATGCCTTTTTGCTGATGAGCTCTGAGAGGCTTTTCAGAAGGCAAAGCATATTTTAGTTGTTTGTGTCTCATGTAGTGGATAAACTTTGTCAGCCAGACATGGAGAAAAACTTTTTCTCTCCCTAATGAGTATGCATAGACACAAAGAAACCCCAGCACTGCCGAACACACGTATTTTTTTGTCTAATGTGTCCATCGTTTTTAAGAATGGTTCATCCTGATGTGTGTGACTCGTTTTACCTACAAGCTTCTCACTTTACGTCGTGTGTCTCACTCGTTTTTTTCATCCTATAGACATTTCCATAAAAGGTCAAGTTGGTCTTGTTGTTGAGATGACATGTGCCCATGCTGTCACTGTCCAGCACGGGCACAGGTCATCTCACTGCTGTGCCCAGACGTGCCATTTATCAGAGCTGGATTCATGCAGATGGAAAGAACACATAAATACGCATGTCCTGCACACACACACACGCACGCACGCACGCACGGGGAAGAAAGCTCGAAAACTAGCAGAACAGCAAGTTGGCAGACACTCACTCATATAACTGCCTGCAGTGATACATTGCCTCTTTGCAGACCAAGTCTCTGCAAGAGCCAAGCTTCACACAATTTTTCCTGCTGGCTTCCATGTTCAGGAAAGCTTATCAAGGTGTGCAACAGCGTAATGCAGCCTGCACTTTCCCTCAGCTGCTGCTCTCCATTTTCACTCTTTTGTTTGCCTCTTGTGTGCCTTGCTCTTTATCTCCTAGTGCCACTCTTCAGCTCAGCTGCACAAAATCCATACAGATCCACTGCAGAGCAACCCTGCCTCAGCTTCTGGTTTTGATTTCTGTTTGCTTGTGTGTTTGTTTCCAGACAGTCAGCAACTCTGTACAAGCCTTTTTGCAACCAAGATTATTCATCTTCACGCTTTCCAAGTGTTTGCTCTATTTTATATCTTCCCCAATACAAGTTGAGTTTACTTTATTGTGCCTGTAGGTGGAGGCTTTCAGTAGGCAGTATACAAAGTTTTCCAACAATAGAGACACCTTCAAATTATCTGTGCTTTAAAAGCTATGATTTGCTCATAAGAGTGATGGCTACTGGAACAAATGTAATACAAATGTATGTATTACATTTATACCACGTTGTTCTACACTTTTGAACAGTAAGTCAGTGCAGCCTCAGCTTCAGTGATGAACTATTCCAGCAATCAGTGTTTTCACATCACGCGATAGTGGTAAAAATCTAACTTCCTGCTCTGGAAGGCCTTGAATGATCAGTTGTTTATGAGTCACTGCTAAGTTCAAAACAGTACTCTGCAGAAAAAGTGTTCATTCTGGCAGGACATAAAGTCAGGCTCAGCTGCAGTACTGGCAGATCAGCTGATCTCAGTGCTACTTCACATCAGCTGATGGCTCAGTTCTTATTCTTTTACACTTCCAACAAGGTTCACTACTTAAAGTGCTTTAGCCTTCACAAAATTGTGACACAGTCTGCTTTATGGCCCTCCCACACCCTAGTTCATACTGTAACTGACCTAATCACTGTCATATCTGTCATCAATGATGCCTGCTCATTTCCATGCAGGGGTCTTCCTGCTACACCCCCTGCCTTTGGCTTTCTATGTATGTACATGAAAGGCTGAGGAGGTGTGCCTTATGTGTTCTATATAAGCGGGAAGGGCAGCAAGATCCCTGAACAGTCACGTAGCAAATATACAAATGAAAGGAATACTCAGATCTCAATGGGAAAAAATCATGCTGGATATCTATATTATATGGACTGGGTAATGTGTTAGGAACGAAAGGATAGCACATTGTTTGATGGAAATTAAAATGATCAGCTTACAGAGGGCTGAATTCAGACACCCCAAAAATCAAAGTGAAAAAATGATGTGGCAGGCTAGTCCATTTTGACAGAATTCCATTGCAAGCAAATTCTCAAACTACTTAACCTGTTTCCTTTTTATTGTATAGATAGATAGATGAGGTGTGGCTCAAGACTTTTGCACTGTACTGTGCATGTTAAAAGTTACTGCTAATAGATACAGGAACAGAAAGTCTTGACTGGTGTGGTTATTAGAAAAAAAATATAGGCTTGACGATAAGATACACATACTTTGAAATTCAGTATTTGCACTGAAAGTTCATAAATCTGTTTAAAATCTTATTACCTCAGAAAAAGACTACTTGGATCCAAAGATGGTTCTGATGAATAGATTTAGTCGGACCCAGCAGTTCATAATTTCAATTCTTTAATTCCTGGTATGTCATTTTATTAGGTCTCTGTGGCAACTGCTCTGCCAGTCTAATTTGTTCACAACTGATGCAAATATCTCCATAACTGATTTGTTTAATCTAATGTTTGACTGTTTGACTGACCCCCATGCTCCATTTGGTCCATCCGACATTGCCAGTTTACGCCTTAGGAGCTCAGTAATGCCCCGGTCCAGATCTGGGAGGAGTCAGGCATGCACACACGCAGGTGGGGACCATACTGTACAAGTTTAATCGTCTTTTGCAAAATATGCGGCGCAAGTTAACATCGATCCTGTTGTTGTGTTCGCGATTGCTGCTGGCGCAATCATTGAAGAAATAATCTTAGTCATACTGTGTTGAACTGACAATCCAAGAATTTGTGCTTCAATTCTGTTATTAGCTCAGTTGTTTCAATTCAGTTCAATTTATAACAAGCACCAAACAGTCGCCACAAGGTGCTTTTTATTGTAAGGTAAAATCCAACAGTCAAAGCGACCCCCTGTGAGCGAGCACTTGGCGACAGTGGGAAGGAAAAATGTGTGTGTGACTGGGTGAATGAGGCATGTTGCGTAAAGTGCTCTGAGTACTTAAGCAGAGTAGAAACGTGCTATATAAGTCCATTTACCATCTGTTTCCTTTTTTACACAAGTCTGAAAGAAAAGCTGTCATGGAAGAAAAATTAACCAGTGCATCAAAATAACAATATGTACTGTACTGTCTTACCTTTATAACTCATGTGCCTTCAAACTCACAGTGAGAACCTTTAATAATCGGAGTATTCTTCTGTTTCATGATTTTTAGCCTTCCCCAGAGGGAGGAACAGGGTATTGGTTTTGGTATGTTTGTCTGTTTGTTACAGCATTACAGCAAAACTACCAGTCCAGTGACTCCTAAATCACCTGATTAAATTTTTGCCATCACTGGGCCCGAGGTCAGAGGTCAAGTTTTTCTGAACATCTTGTGAACCCGATAACTCGAGAGTAATGTAACCTTCACGCCATAGATGCAGCTACTAAAAATCCTGGATGAGTTTGAATCTCGGTGACCTTGACCTCAGAGCCCGTAACTTTCAAAGGAAACTTTGGGGCACTGAGAACAGGACCTCTGTGTCATCTCAGTGATTCAGTGACGTGTTTGTGAGACGGACATCGTGGTGTTTGCGCCTTTGTTTGTTTTTTGTGCTGTTTTGTTTCTTGTTTTTGATCCATGACAACTGAATTGTGAGCATCACATTACCCCAACATCTTGTATATGAATCCTTTATCTTAGCTCTGCCTGACAATAGATGACTCTGAACTCCCACTGTTCTCCATTAGCATCAAGTTCATTAGGCAGCTAATAACTGTTGACCATGTTGGAGGAGGTGATACTGTGAGGTCAGTAGCCATTAGCCAGTGTTTCTTCTGGGTTTTGTCCTCCTCTGAACTTCATTTAGGAGTAGACTGGCCTTTTATGACAAATTGTATATTTCATTACCCAACAGACTGACTTCAGCAAGTCATTAAGTGCAGCTTTGCAGGAATGATGTGGTGAGTTACTATTGAAAAGCAAGGGAGCACTATATGAGAAACTGTGGTTAGTAAGGCATAGAGAGGATCGTGGATATTTAGAATTACAAACAAGTGTGGGCATAATGTGTGGGTGGGTGTGTCTTTGTGGCATTGTGTTTATTAGATTTATATAAATGTCCAATATCAAAGATTCAAAACTGCATTACTTTTAATTCAACAACTGCATTACTTACAAGTTGAACAGTAAAGTATTTTTTCTTATGTCAAACTATAAACCACCACTTTAGATTTATGGTGTGTTATAGGTGGGTTTTTGACTGTTGGGTTTTCTCTGTAATTATTGTAGAGTCTTTACCTTACAATATAAAGCACGTGGAGGGGACTGTTTGTTGTGATTTGGTGCTAAATAAATAAAATTGAATTGAAAATTGAAGTGAATATAGACCCTACAGTAGAGACACAATGAAACACAATGTCATTGTGTTTGTAACGACTTGTGCTCCCTGTTAGAAATACTTAGTTTTCTTCTTCCTTTGTGCTCTTTCCTTTGCTGTGCCTTATGTGTTCCATTGGTCTTGGTCAAAGAGATTTTATCTGAATTTATTGCTTCAGGTTACTTCCTCTTTTATTTTGAAGGTCAGTTTGTCTTTTGGTTTTCTGTGTTTTTACCTCTCACTTTTGTTCTTCTCTCTTCCTGATCAGTGCCTGAATGAGTTAACCTGTACCTTGTTACCCTTTGCCGCCCTGGCATGTGTTTAGTCTGTGTGTTTTCCATCAGTCTTGGGTCAGTGTTGTAATTCCCTTGGTTTTCTGAGTGAAAGTTGAGTGGTTTCTTTGTATAGTACCATGCCTGGGTTTTTCATTTTCACTTTTGTATTTCCTGCCTCTGCAGTGTCTTCTGTTCATCATGTCATCATCAACATTTTTGTTTTATTTGGTGCATATGTGTCCTTACTTGAATGATATCATTCACTACTGAGAACCAAATCTTTTATTTGTTCAAGTTTTACCATTAGAGAAAAAATGATCATAACCATCTCAAAGGCATATCTTTATGCTCGGCTGATTTCAGTACTGCTGGTATTTGTTTAGACTCTTTCTCTCCAGTTGATCTTTCTGAGTTAACTTCAATAGTTACTTCTTCCAAACCATCAACATGTTTATTAGACCCCATTCCT
>JAVDPK010002989.1:703150-714663 GCA_034780415.1 Cichlasoma orientale
ACACACACACACACACACACACACACACACACACACACACACACACACACACACACACACACACACACACACCTTGAACTTTCACACACATTTATCAGAACTTGGAGTGCGCTTTAGATCTCACAGAGGTCAGGTTTGTCAGTACAAAGAGGGATTTTTTTCAAACCCTTTTACTGTCTCATGTATTATGTTTTCTTTTAGTGTTCACCATGACAGTGACCGCGTCATGAATGACACAATGTAAACCCGGTAAAGGCTAATAAAATAGCTTTTTCTAGTCAACCTGTCATTCTTGAACTTCATTATCCACAAAATAGTGTGTTTCCCAGACTGCTTGGGCTCTCCAGGAGCACAGGACTGCTGTGCTCATATACTGCTCGGAGCTGCTATATAATATTGGCTCGAGTGAACATTGTAGTCACATGAAAATGTGTACATTTAAATGTTAAACAACAATGTAGTGGCACTTTTCTAGGGGATGGAGTCATATAACCTCAGCATTTTGGTTAACAGGAGAGCTATTTCCACTCGTTTATTGGCTAACGACTTGCCAGTCACAAATCATTAGCCAATGAGAAAGTGGTTTCACACTCAGACCCGCCCCTTCTAGTCACATGTGGTTTCTTGCAGCCAAGATGGCATCAGAAATGCAACTAAACAACTAAAAGCAACATTTAAATGAAAATGTGACCATCTTCCATTCAGTCTTTTAAATATCTTACATTTTTAAATAACTACATTTTTAACTTGATGGTGTTGATTGCGTGATTCTTTGTCTTCATTTCTTGCTAACGGCTGCGATGACAGGTGGGAATTACAGTCAGTTGTGGAAACGGGCACAGACGGCTGCAGACACACTGACCGAGCAGTTAATTCTGTTTACTGAAGTCAGTGTATAGCAGTATAATTGCAGATAATTGCGCGCAGTCACAAAAAAATTGGCTGGTACACGAACAACCTGACAGAGCCTTGCACTTTTTTTTTTCTGATGATGAAGTTTACATCAGTAAAATCAGTTTGTCACCTCCTTCTTCTGAGAAAAATATCTGGTGCTTTAGCTGCCAAAGTCCTACTATTTTCACCAAAACAAGAAAGGTGTGAGCCATAAAACTATAACAACGGGTCTTTAGTGTTCACGCTCTCTCCTAATACCTGCGCATGAAAGAAAAGAATGAAAATATTCCGCTTATTTATCTCGATTGTGATCTAGCTCACTGACCATCCTTTGTCATCATCCTCTGCCAGCTCCTCCACGTCTTCCTGTGGACCCTCGGTGATGGCCGATGACAGCTTGGACTTGAAGCTGTTGAGCAGGGCCAGCGTCTACCGTAAAGATCAGGCATCATTAAAAACACACGTTAACAACAATAGAACCCAGAGTCTATTTCGATTTCAGTAATTTAGTGCGACATACTGTACTCGCTTACCTGTGCTTCTCTGCTTGAGCCTTTTTGCTGTTTTCGGTTCCTGAGCTCTTCGTATTTCTTTCTTCCATCCAAGTACTCAGCCACAGCTTCACTGGTTGGCTTTTTATCCACTTCAGAGAGTCAAGAGAGACAAAGTAGACGGCTGTTATAGCAGCAAAGCAAGAAATCGGACAAATCTTAACTAATAACTTGAAAAATCCCTGCATATTCGTGTATCCATCTGTTCTTTGCCTATCTCAACAACTATTTATCCGATCCACTTCAAATTTGCCAGCTGTGTTGCTGGGGAGACGAGTAAGAGCAGTGCCGAGTTTGAGCTTGTTTGGATGAGCGACTCTCACATTTTGGCCTCAGGAAGCCGGAATGAGAGCTGCCTGAGAGGTTTTACAGAATTTCGTTACACTGATGATATAAAATTCAAACGGGTTCTCGCAAAGATAGCTGCAATAATTTGTTTTCTCACCAATTTACAACCCAATGTCACCTCACACTGTGTGTGGTTTCAGAGGAGCAGCCAGTCATATTTTAGTTACGGTGCTGAATTTAGGTGTGCAGTTTTGACCCCATTTAACTGCTACTTAACAAAAGACGGGTTAAAAAGAAAAGCAGAACATGATCAGCAAAGAAAGGATCAAAGATGCTTGTCAGGCTTCACAGTTGCTGCTTTACATGCTCTGAGAACATGATTATCAGAAAGGTGAAAAGATAAGACAGCCCTTTCATTTCAGACTGTCACGCTCTGCATGACTCCATGCTACCGCTCACCTTCACAAAGATATAGTAAAGTAATCCCCCAACTCTGGAACCCCTCATTTTTTCTTACTCAGAGATGACGTACTTCATGGCCTTTATGTAAGTGACTCATTTAAATCTTAACATAGATGACAGCATGTGTGAACTACACAATGGAAAAAACAAACATGCTGGATATCTAATTGTACTGAGTTTGTGTGGCCCCCACATGCCTGACAATGTCGGGGCATGCTCCTAATGAGACGACAGATGGTGTCCTGAAAGATCTCCTCCCAGAGCTGGTCCAGGGCATCTCTGAGCTCCTGGACAGTCTGAGTTGCAACCTGGCGGCGTCGGATGGACGGAAACATAATATCCTAGAGGTGTTCTACTGGATTTAGGTTAAGCGAGCGTGAGGGCCACTCAGTGGTATCAGTTCCTTCATCCTCCAGGAACTGCCTGCATAATCTTGCCACATGAGACAAAATTGTGCACCAGGAGGAACCCAGGAGCTCTGGCAGTGCTCATTCTGTTCCTCCTTGCAAAAGGAGCAGATACCGATCCTGCTAATGGGTTAAGGACCTCCTACAGCCCTGTCCAGCTCTCCTAGAGTAACTGCCTCTCTCCTGGAATCTCTTCCATACAGCAAACCTTCTGGCAATGGTAGGTATTGATGTGTCATCCTGGAGGAGTTGGACCACCTGTGCAACCTCTGTAGGGTCCAGGTATCACCTCATGCTACCAGGAGTGACACTGACACAATCCAAATGCCACACTAGTGAAAAACCAGTCAGAAAAAATAAGGAGGGAAAAATGTGAGTGGCCTCCACCTGTAACACCATTCCTGTTTTGGGGGGTTGTCTTATTGTTGCCCCTCTAGTGCACCTGTTGTTAATTTCATTAACACTAAATCAGCTGAAACTGATTAACAACCCCCTCTGCTACTTAACTGACCAGATCAATATCCGTGAAGTTTAACTGACTTGATGTTATACTCTGTGAGCAGTATATATTCATCTGATTTGAGAGCAGTGAAAGGCACTTAACTGGTCCGACTGACTTTATAAACATTTATTGCTTAAAAAACCAATGTAAAATGATTAAAGAAGATCAGAAATGTAAAGAAAAAAAAAAGGAGTTGAAGCATCAGAATAGCTTAAAAGCATCATCTTCATCTTCATTGTCCGGCGCTCTACTGGAAGAATTAAACTGAAGTGAAATTTGATCCGAAATCTCTTAGAGGTGTGTAGTCGGGCTTATATCTGGTGAATGTGAGGAGCATACCATATAATCATTGTTATATTAAGTGAGCTTCATGCCCTATATAGAGAGCATTGCCATCGTGAAGATAGAAATGTATGATCCACAGGATAAGAGAGGTGATAATGCACAACGACTTTGAATTGATCTGCAGTGAAACTAACCTCTATATGGGGACAAGTAACAACAAAATAACAACAAAACATTCCACACATTTATAACAGAGTTATAGATCAGTATCAGTCAGATATTCAGGTGTTTCCCTTTAATTTGTCATCTGTCTGATACAGGAAATAACGTTGCAATCGAAAGAAGATAATTAATTTGAATGTTTTTTGATGACTGATTTGTTCGTTTTTGCTTCTTTTTTTCTGTTTTACATCACTGGCTGGACAAAACACACGAAATGTAAAAAACAAATAAGTAAATTCACCATCTAAAACTTCTTAAATGTGAATATTTTTCTTTTTCCTAATCTTTTGTGACAGTAAACTGAATACTGATGCAGTTTCAGACTGCTGGTCAAAAAAAAGCATCAAAACATGGCATGTTTTTTCATTACTGTAATGTATTTTTTAATTTACAGACCCAACATAACTTAGAGTATAATCAACTGAAATAACTGATAATGAGAATAATCATTAGTTTCAGCTCTAACACAAATAAAAGGAAGGAAACTAGATTGTAGCCGTGTGTGTTACAAAGCACAGGCAGAGAGAGTAAAATCACAGCATGCTGGGAATATTTTTCCACCAAACCGTCCCCTCTGCAGTATGTGTGAAAAATTCTCTCATCGTGAATGGAAGGAGAGACAATCAGTGTGCTGACATTGGTGTCTCATGCAGTTAATGTGCTTCTGTAAATCTCAGAGTTCAGACGCACAGTCTGTGAAGTCACCGAGCAGCAGACAGTGAGCACAGTCTGCTGGCTGCCTGAGCGCTTTCTTTCCACAACAAAATGTGATGTCACACACAGACACAAGCCCCAGATCACTGTCACCTCACTCGCCAAGCTGTGCCACTCCTGGCTGGATGCTCTGACATATTCAGCTGCACCAAATATATGATGTAACAGAGAAAACACACGAGGCCCCTGCTTGTCATTTAGGCGAGAGCTGCAATTTTACAAGTTTATGAAGACGACATATTTCCCAAAATAAACGAATTCAGCAACATAAAACATACGGCAGCCATATAAAGCAGACCTTACAGAAAACCTGTTTCTCTAAAGTCTGCTTGGTCCTCACTGGGTATAAGAGGTCAAATGGCCAGCTTAACAGCATTAAAAAGCATATTTACAGCTCGGTACAAAAAAAAAAAATGGTTTTGGCCTTTATGCACAGCTTCCCCCTTCATTATTTTTTAATACCATATTCACCTGTATTGATTGTGTCTGGATTGAAAAGTGTCCCGACACAGGGACCTGTAGCTGATCACAGTCACCAGGTCTCACTAACTGGAGTCACTGAACTGGAACTCTCTGCTCAGCCATTTTCTGCATTGATTTATGACACAACAAGTGATCTCCCTCCATCTTTCACCCAGTCACCTCCGCTGCAGCCTGTGACATGCCGGATGCTGACTGATGATGCCCTGAGGTCCTACGTGAAGAACACACATCACCCTCTCCAGCTGTTGTCACTAACTATCCTTGAGTTTGATGACCTTTCTAACTACATTCCTCCCCTCTCCTGTCACCTGGGATTTAGAGAGCTACAAATCAAGCTGCTGATGTTGTAGCAACCTAAGTTTGTTGTGGATGGCAAACGCCCCTTTCACAGGATAAGGCTTCCCCGCTCTCTGTTAAACAATCAGTAGCTTTAAAGGAAAAAAAAAAGTCATAGTGTGAAGCTGTAAGGAAAAATTACTGCAGGCCATCAATCAAAAGTCACATTCTCTGTCACACTTCTAGATGATTTTCAGCTGCTCATCATAGGTGGGCAAACTAACTTTAATGCAATATAGTAATCAATGAATTCCTTTAAATATCAGCAGTAATAGCAGTTTTTAATTTAACCCTAGAACACCAACGTGGGGTGATTTTCACCCAGGTGACAGTGAGAGTGACGGTGTTACCAAACTCACGTTAGTGTTCCAGGGTTAAGAAAGTATAGTTACATTACGTCGCAATTCAGTGATATACTCCTTTTTTTTAACTAATAAAAAAAATGAGCAGGACACTATGAAAACTAAAAGGGAGTTCACACAGGAAGAGATTTGCTTGTGATTTACTCGCATCACTTTGTAGTTAATGTTTGATCACTAGTGGATGTTCCAGGCTCCTGTTTCCTGTTTAAGCCTCTAATAGATACTACCCCGTCATATGTCAATTACCAGCATCCTTCATACTCGTTGGTAGTCGTTTCAATTGCATTCCAGGCTCCTGTTGCCTAGGTAAGTCTCTAATGCATTTACCACTCTATCATATGTCAGTCAACAGTATACTTCACACTCATTGGCAGTTGGTTCAGTTGCTTGCCTCAAAAATTTAATCCCTGGTCGCGGCCATGTCGTCTTTCTAGTGGTTATTTCGCCCACCGTCACTTGAATCATCAGCTTTCTGTGGTCACCACGTGGCTTCTAGCTGCTTCCTGTGAGGACGCCCCTTAAGTCATGCTTGACTTAAGGGGCATCAAATAGGTGCAATCAAACAGTACGTATAGCATGCGATCAAATTATGAAAATATTTGACTTAAGTTCTTCAACTTTAAAAAAATCGGAGGCAATAAGTTGCCTTACTTTATTTGAGCCGTGCCTGCTTTTGGGGGTTAATAGTGCATAAAAATACTAAAGCAGCATGCGAAAACAATCAAGCTGGTCTAACACTGCCAGATGATCGACTGAGCAGTTAAAATAATAATTCTAATCACAGTATTTGGCATTTCAGATATCATTCAACTGATATATGTCCTCAAAATGAACAAGATGACTGACAAGGCACCAGTGTAACACAACACCAAGAATACACAGGCAAACCTGTATAATATCTAAGTGGGATAAAAACTGCTGCCACATCATTTTAGAGGGTATTGAATGGACAGTGGTTTCAGAATGGCTCTCTTATTTTTGGCTCTGGTACCCAGTGGTCATGCCAAGAGAGAGAAATCCAGACTGCAGGAACATGCTATAATTTATGTGATGAAAACTGAAGTGATGATTGTGATGAACTAAACTGTGTGCTAAAGGTGAATTCTGAAGAGACAGTCTGCTTTTCACTCCAATCAAGTGTAACGCAAAGCACAGCGGTGAGTGAGGGTAAAGAATGGGCACAGGCTGACATCGGGTCGACATGCAGATCAAGAAGCACATATGCACTGAAGGCTGGAAAAAGGAAAACTGTGGTATGTATGCATTGAGAATATTTTAGTCTAGACGCAACAAATGACTGAATTAAGTAGGAAAAAAAGGATAAATGCTGCAGGTTCACGGCTTCTATGTTTAAGAATGACCATGAAAAAGGTCACGTTAGCTCTGTAATCGTACCTCAGCCTGAGGACTGGCAAAAATGTTACAATGCACTGAAGCCTGCGGGCTCAGACCTTTTCTTTCTCCTTAATGTTCACAGGTTGTGCATCTTGAATTTGACCCTAGTGGCAAAAAGGAGTTCTATGCAGTAATGGAATAACAGCCTGATATAAATCAAATATGCTTTTTGGTGTTTATAGGCACGTCTCTGCATGTTTAGAACTCAGCTCGTTTAATATGCTGTAGCTGTATGTAGTTGAGTTTACATATTGCATAGACACCATTTAAAACAAGCTTTGATTCCACTTAGGAAAAAGTATTAGAAAATAATATTTCTTTTTTCTAACTTTATTATTATTTTTCTTTTATTTGAAACTGTTATTTGAAGTTCACACCTCACTCTAATAATTCAGAGTAGAAATATCTTTGATACAAAAAAATTTACTGGGTTCCAGCTTCTCAAATGTTACACAGACCACCCTTAATTGCTTTATATGTGATAGTAAACTCTGAGTATTTGGACTGAAAATGGGAATTTAGAGAAGCCATCGTGACTTTTCTATTTTCTAATATTTCAAATGATCTCATTTAACCAAGAACATATCTAGCTGATTATTTGACACGAAAAAAAAGATGATTTGTTACAGCTGTAAAGTATTTAAAACCTGAATCATGTGCTCACTGAGCCAACAATGATCAATTAAAGAGGCACGTGAGTGGTACTTCGGCCAAGAGGTCAGAGCAAAATCAGGAGAAAAATTTAAGCTTTAAGGGATGGTGTTGTCTATGCGAACCCTGCTCTGTGTGTGTGTGTGTGTGTGTGTGTGTGTGTGTGCAGCCCTTATTGCCGCACAGCTTCTCCAGTGGGATAAGATAAAACAAAAAATCTCACCACAGTGTTCGTCTGTGGCTGAGTGGAGTTACAAGATTTACTGCATTTGAGCAGACATCCGTCTCCCCTGCAGCGGCCATTGGCCCGTGACATCTATCCATTCCATTTAATGGAATTAACTTTTGTTTCCAACACAAAAATGTAATGAGGAACTCTTAAAAGAAACTCCTGCCTCTGGCTAAGCGGCCAGAGAGGCACAAAACAAAGCCCCCTAGCAGAGTTTAAATACCTTGTAGGATAACTGAGGAGCTCAGGCTAGTTGCCACTTGGTATAACAATGTCTTAAAACGTGAGTCAGTAACTGGATTTTTTTTTTAGAGAACACCTTCCTGAATGTTGGTAGAGAGATATCATTAGAGCAGCACAAATTTAAAGACAGAAATTGAATTTTGGTTAATCATAGTTTTGGAGTACAACGCAGTGACTGTATTTTGTCCTCGTTCATCTAAAATCATGCCGCCAATCATCAGCAAATAAACATTAGGATCTGTGTCTGTGCTTAAAAACATGATTCCATCACTGTTTGTGGAGACAAAAACAATGTTTGAGCAACAAAAGCTCTTCGTGGACTTTTGTAAATTTTGGCCGGTGGTAATCCCACACTTAGACTGCTCCCTGCAGATACCCCCCGTAAATCATTTTGTTTTGTTGCACAACAACACACACACAACCTCAGGCCAACCTCTGTGCCTGAGCGGTTTTTATAATTCTAAAAAATGCATTTCAGCGTCAGCAAAAATCAAATGATTGACGGCATTATGACAGACTGCAGTGTGGTGAAGACCCGAGGAGATTTGGGGGCAGATTTGTACAGAATTTAGTTGGGCCGAAGCTGCAAACTAACAAACACACAGGGTTTGATGTGCAACCATGGCGGCCACTCAACAATTTTTACCCATGCAATTTTCAGAAAGCTGAAACACAAAAATGCAGAACCTTGGGTGGGGGCGAGGGGAACAGACGTCTGCAACTAATTGACAAAATCAGAGGTTTGCCTGTCTCAGTGTCCATTAGCAGAGAATGTAGACACAGACCACCCTCCTAGAGACTTAGTTCACGCTTAGAGCAACTTTTAAAGATCATTAAAAAGGAACCTACTAGAAGTAGTTGAAGACACATACATACAGTATAATGACTTACACTAGGACACATGAATACATGCAGGGGATTAAAAGCTGCACACATACCCTCCTTGACTTCCTCTGTTGCAGGTTTTGAACTTTCTTCTTTCCTTTGCTTTATGGCCTGCAGCTCCTTCTTCAACTGCCGCGCCTCTTTCCGTAATTCATCACTGAGTGGAGAAATAAAGTTTTGATATCTTAAACTCAACATATACTGTTATAAAAAGGAATACACCTGCAACAGACAAGAAGAATGCCAGAGCAACAGGCTCAGAGACAAAAGTTATCCATTACAAACAAACAGTTCAAACAGATTTTGGCTCCACTGGATCTCTAAGCAAGCATAAAAAGCAAGCATTGCATCAGAACAATAATATTATTAGTCTTTATAAACAAACGTGAGATGTTCTGAAAGAGATTTTTGTTAAGATTTTATGTTTGTTTTACATGCCCACAATTAAGACAACAAACAACCTGCAAGTATTAGGATGAAGTATACACATGGAAAGCTGGTTAATCTAGTAAATATAAAACATTTTCCACAGGAGTTTATGGCCTTACTTGATAGTTTCAAGTCTTACCGAATACAACATAATGCTCATTTTCTAAATGATGGTTTCCATTTAGAGTAAAACAAGATGATAATTAGGGTATTCTTGACTGTGTGACTGACAAGTTGCTAGCTTATGTATGTGCAGTGACCCTCAGTTTCTCAGTCATCTGATTCGTTTTCAGAACACCAAGATAGCGATGGCCAAAGTGCTCAGCTTGAGGCTTCACAACAGGACTTCACTAAGCAACGGATGACATCATGGTGGATACAGCCATCTTTTATATGGTCAAGGCCAAAGTGAAGAGAGGCGAGTCTCAAATTAGTTCTTTGGTCTCAAGTGAAGATCAGTAACTCAAACGTTAAGTCCCAGGTTGACACAAGCACTTCTAGAAATGCTGAGTGTTTTTTTTCTTCACTCTTTTTACTCTGTTTATACCCCACTCTGCATTGAATCGTTAGTTATTATTAATCGCTGGCTCCTTTCCACAGCTTGTCTTTGTCCTGTCTCCCTCCCCTCAACCCCAACTGGTTGCGGCAGATGGCTGCCCCTCCCTGAGCCTGGTTCTGCTGGAGGTTTCTTTCTGTTAAAGGGGAGTTTTTCCTTCCCACTGTCACCAAGCGCTTGCTCATAGGTCTTTACCTTACAATATAAAGCACCTTGAGGCGGCTGTTGTGATTTGGCGCTATATAAATAAAATTTAACAGAATTTTCCCCAGTGAAGTCACAGGTAATGACCAACAACAAAAATGTCAAAACCACTCAGTCCAAAGTCAAGATCTTCTTCTATCAGTTGCTCCCTTTAAGGGTTGCCACAGCACATCTGCCTCCATCTCACCATATCCCTAGCATCCTCCTCGTTCACACTAACCCTCTGTATGTCTTACTTCACTACATCCATGAACCTCCTCTGTGGTCTTCCTCTTTTCCCCCTGCTTGGCAGCTCCATATTTAAGATCCTTTGTCCAATATATCCACTATACCTCCTTTGTACATGTTCAAATCATCTCAGCCTTGCCTCTCTGACTTTGTCTCCCAACTGCTTAACCTGATCTGTCCCTCCGATGTACTCATCTTTGATCTTGTCCATCCTGGTCACTCTCAACATCTTTAACTCTGGTACCTCCAGCTCCACCTCCTGTCTTTTTGTTAGTGCCACTATCTCCAAACCATACATCATAGCAGGTCTCACTACCATCTTGTAAATCTTCCCTTTTACTCTTGCTGCTATCCTTCTGACACAAATCACCCCTAACACTCGTTTCCACCCACTCCACCTTTCTTGCATTCTCTTCCTCACCTCTCTGTCCGTTGCTTTGGATTGTTGACCCCAGGTATTTAAACTCATCTACCTTCACTACCTGTACTCCTTGCTGTTACACCTGTCTCTCTCTCATTCACACAAATATTCTGCCTTGCTTTTACTGGCTGTCATTCCTCTTCTCTACAGTGCATACCTCCACCTCTCCAGGCTCTCTTCCACCTGCTCCCTACTCTCACTACAGATCAGTTCACCTGCGAACATCATAGCCCACTGAGACTCCTGCCTGACCTCATCTACCAGCCCGTCCTTCACCATTGCAAACAAGAAGGGGCTCAGAGCCAATCCCTAATGTAATCCCACCCCCACCTTGAATCCCTCTGTTACTCCTACTGTACTCATCACTGCTATCTTGCTGTCCTCATACAGGTCCTGTGCCACCCTCACATACTTCTCTGCCACTGCTGACTTCCTCGTATTGTACCACAATTCCTCTCTTGGCACCCTATGATATGTACTGTCTTAGATCCACAGAGACAGTCTAAGTTATTCTGACCTCCCAGTACTCCTGTCTACTTTCTTCATCTCTCTTTTTATCCCACTTTTTCTTTGCCAGCCAGTCCCTTTGACTACTTTGCTGTACTTCTTCATTCTACCACCAAGTTTCCTTGTCCTCTTTCCACTGTCCAGAGGAGACACCAATTACGAATCTTGGTAGTTCCCCTCACCACCTCAGCTGTACTTTCCTAGTCATCTGGTAACTCTTACCTACCACCCAGAGTCTGCTTCAACTCCTTCCTGAACT
>JAVDPK010002989.1:714780-729094 GCA_034780415.1 Cichlasoma orientale
GCAGGACCACCAGACTGAGGAACAGCTTCTTCCCTGAAGCTGTAAGACTGTTGAACTCTGGTGGGGCTGTGTAGCTGGACTGCGCTTACACAACTCTGCATACATTCATGCTGCTGTTTCACACACTTAAGCTGTCATTTGCACAAGTCACTGCTGTGGCACCTTGTTCCCGTTCCACCTGGACATAGAGCTACCTTACTTCTCCCCATCGTATCAGCCAGTTCTCGCCCTTTACCAATCAGCATCCCTACGTTTAAAATAACAACTCTCACCTCTGCACTCCTGCCTTTGCTTCTCTCTTGCTGCCTCCAAACACGCCTTCCCCCTTTCCCGTTTCTTTGTTTTTGGCCAACACAGTAGCACAGTTTCCACCAGCACCCTGATGGCTAACAGCACCCGAGGCAGCCCCGCCTGATCCGGTATGTAATGATCCACATTTATCCATTTATTCAGGCTTAGAAGCGGCACTAGGAGTACACTAGCCAATCCCAAGTCAAGATCAAAAGGTCCAAACAATCAATACAAGCACAATCCTTTTAAGTCAAAGACCAAAGCTGTTTTTCAGATCATAAACATCCCTTTTGCCATTTAAATGGTAAGTGATGAGTCTCTGGTGTTGTTTTCAAAATGGAGTTGCAGTTTTTTTTTTGTTAATCTAAAGCAAAACTTCATTAACGAAGTCTCCGTCATGTTCACACCTCTACAAAAGAACACGCACAAATTTAATATGCATATAAATCAGAGCACAACACTAGTTGTGTGACGTTAACTATGTGAATGTTCTTTGATACATGAAATGCACAATGCTTTCAGTGGCAGAAGTAATAAAAAAACTTTATGCTTCCTTTGCTCAAGTGGCTCTGTAATAAATATTACAGGCACTCCTCTCCTGGCCAGCCACCCTTATAAAACCTTTAACTGGATGACAGAGGCAAGCTAAGGCACATCCTTGCTTCCTTGACTCCAAGGTGGTGTCCCTTTTGGCAGGCAGCCTGAAGCTCAGCTCATACAAGGCCAGCAATGCTGATTATTGTTCCCCTTCATATGACTGAGACTTCTGCCAGTTACAGAGCAGATATGTTATGTTAGGAAATGATAATATTTTTGTACTGCCTGACAGCTCTGTTTTCATCCCATTCACTTGCAGAGCCACAAAGCACAGGTAAGCTGCATAGTCTGGGCCCCTGGCCTAGAAACATGTGAGGCATCTCCAGACCAAACAATGGCTGCTTTTGTTTCCTACATCTGCTTTTCTGGACAGACATTCATTTATATCCTTTTCTTTCCTTTTATGCGGAACTTTGATTCTTGTGTTTGTAGCTAGTGTTATATTTGTTTAATTCTCTGACATTGTCTGTGGCAAAGTACTGAGGCATCAAACTGAGTGATATTTTAACTGTAAGTGCCTCGGCAAATATTAACAGCTGTGTCTGACTTGATGTCATGTCTCTTCCTTGTTAGCTTTCCTGGTTCTTCTGAGGATACACATAAGGAATCAGTCAGACACACAGTTGTTAGTCCTCTACTTTCCTAAGAAAAAAAACCCCAATGCTCCAGTTGAATCCAAACTAAGTTGCCAAGGGTAGAAACTGGCTGGCAGAGTCAGACACTGCCTATGTGAAGAAGTCGCCTGCTCAGCTCTGTCTACAGTAGAATCAATAACAACAAACCTCCTTTCAGAGGCACATTTTACATAAAATATTGTAATGCGACACAGATGTGAAAACCATAGGTGGGCACAGAACATAATAATTTGAAGACTGCAGCCGCCATTCACACTCCCACATGATGAAAGGGTTTTTTCTCTCTGCTAGTGCTCTTTGACTGAAAATACAGCAGAAAGCGCACATCCACAAAGGTTCAATTACTGCAGTAGGTGGCCAATTAACATGAACATCTAGTTTGCAAGGTGGTGAAGGCAACAGCACAATTTTTTAATATCAGTTGTCACATTTACAAATGTATTTATTCAAGCAGTTGCCCAACAATTTAATATTGCACTTAAAAAAGTCACACACAAAGAAAGAGGCTGTAAGAGCTTGACTAGCAGTATAGATCAAGTTTCAAACTGATATGCTTCCCATGATAAAAGTTTCTAGTAAAGATTTGCACTTCTTGGTAACAACTTCAAAACCTGTCAGCTTCATCTGATGACCTCTGGGTACAGTGGCTAATACTGGGGATTATTGTGGGCATCCACTGTAGCCAGGGGCCAAGACTTCCTGTTCTGCTTTTGCAGGATTGTATGAGTTAATATTGCCTCTTTAGTATCTCTTATAGGACACTTCTCTGGGACTAATAGGCAGGGTTTTGCAAACCTATTTTTCAGTAAAGAACACGCTGGACTGAGTGATAATTTTTGGCCTGCCTTGACATGCTGCCTTTCGGAAAACAGGAGATGTATCCAAGGACGCAGCCAAACAATCAGCCCCGTAGCTGCGGTGCCAATAAAGACAAAAAGGCCAGAAAGGGCAGGAAAAGCCCCAACAACACCTGTTAGGACGCACCTCGGGGCTCAGCAAATTCCTCCCAAGACCCTCACATCGCAGCACATCACATTATTCTATTTCTGCACACTTTGACCACACTAAATAAATCATAATTTTCTGTCTAATGCAGAGTATATAAATGTATCTTTTAGTAAGGTCTGATTTATACATACTTATACTGTTTATGCAGATACGATTATCAGTGTTCAACAGAAAACAACACTTTATTCAGAGCTGGTGAAGAACAACTGAAGAAGAGAATGAACGCGGGGCAAAGAAGCGGGTACCTCCTTCTTGTCCCACTTCTGCGAGTCCACCCATCCATTTACTAAAAAGGGCAATCTATCTGCCAGCTGGGGAGGAGAATTTAACAATCATTTTAAAAAACAAGGCCGATCTGAGAGGCACTCGTCTGTTGTCATTTGTTGCCAGATAAACAGACCAAAACTGGCAGCACTAGATATATTATCAATCTTTTTTGTGACTCCCTACTAGCCCCTGCGGTCTGAGTGTACTTTGGGGCTGCCAGCTACTGTCACTCCTTCTGAAAATTCAAGAAATGTAAAAACCAGAGAGCTGTGGATGATTAACTTTTCATAAAGAAAGCATATGAAGTGATTGGCAGTAGACCAAGTACTCTCTCATGATTCAGAACCTTGCATTTAATACTCCAGTGTCTGGCAGGAATCTGAGGCTGACACAGGAATTTGACAACCTTAAAAATAGTACAGTGATGACTGTACGGTTCATCAAAAATTCAATAGTTTTTCCAAAATGTACAAGCACTCTGCGTGCGTGCCTTTTTTTTTGGATTTCTTTGTACTCTCATGCCTTCAAGTGGTTTTAAGAAATGTAAATACTGACAGAAATCAAACAGCATGATTGCGATGAGTCAAAAGCATGTCTAAAAGTAAAATTTAACACCTCAGAGTTGTTTAGAGTAAGTTCACCACAAGGATGGCAGCGGCAGCTTCTCTTTGCTATGTTGGATTCTATCCAGTCTAATGACTGAGCAAGTGATGTGGATGAATGTGCTAGAATAACAAGGTGGCTGGGTGAACTCCCCTCAGGGGGCACTCCATGGCTTGGTCAAAAGCCAAGGAGAACTGTGAGCTGGAGTTGAGGAATCCAACCTCAACACAGGAATTTGCATGACTTTGCAGAGTGATCTAGGTTAACGCAGAGCACCAAGTTTCCTTTTTAGAGCGCTTCACCTGCCTCATTTCAGACTGGATCCTTCATGTAATTAGTTATGCTCATAAATGTCATAGAGTATCAACTGTATGAATTATATTTAGTTGGGAATTTTCTATTTCCCTTAAATATTTTTGATTGTTTCAAAGTATAAGACACAATAAATGTGCACACTATCAGATGTTGAGGTTGCTCACGGTCCAAGTAGTGCTCTCCTGCTTTTTATTCACCTTCAATTATTAAAGAAAAAAAAAACCCAAAAAAACTTGAGACCCACATCTTAGATATGTATTGCTGTCTGGAACTGTTTCCAGCAAGCAAATGCCCCATATGGGGCAGACATGCTACAATGGGCCAGAGATGTGTAAACCTGGCAGTTCCAAAACATACACAATCCCACTGCCAAGAACTGGATTATCTCAAGCAGGTTTCTGCACAAACGCAGCGCCAAATGCTTTCTTGATCTCTGCAACCTTTCCTTGAGAACGCACTGGGTTATGACCGATGACAAGAGACAGGTGCAGCCAATTAATACACGGTGACATACCGTCTGTGGTATAGTCGCTTGGTCGGGATAATTGGTGTCTGATGTCTCATTTAAGGTAAATTGTCCACGAGGCTAAGAGAATGCTTTCTTAAGGTGAATACCGAAAAGAGGAAATCTACCCAATGTGGCAGAAGACCAACACATGAAGAGCAGACTCAAGCAGCAACTCTCCTGCTAAATGATTAATCATTACGGCCGTTTTTGAACTAAAACCTTCTCCAACATGAAGATTTGGGTTTCCTCTGTTTTGTATTATCATAAACTGACTCTCCCACAAACATTTACTCTCAGGTTTTGGAAAACTGTGGTGACATTTTATAGACTAAACAACTCAACGAATTAAGAAGACATTCAGAAGATTAAAACACACACAGCTTTGATTAGAGCACATGGCAGAGTCCCAGAGGAGGACATAGATTTTTCTTTTCTCTCGAGGAGTCTGACATTACGATAACTTGAAATTATATATTATATACAAATGCACTGGTTCCACCTCCTCAAATGAGAATATTTGCTGGTTTTCCTTTATGATGTTAAAATATCGTTGCCCTGGGAATGTTTGAAAGGAACATTAAACATTAATTTACAACCAATATATAGGTTGATATTGGCTTTTTTTTTAAGATAATATAACACAGAAAAAAGACTGTACACCGCAATGCTTTCAACTTCATTCTTTACACAGTTAGCACTGTCTGCAGCACATGCAGCAGAGCAGCATCACAGAGGAGCAAACAGCAATACAGAATCAAGAACCCCGAGTTGCTCCCGATGTGTCGTCGTAGTGTGAATGTGTGTGAATGGTAGACAGAAAGCATTTAGATGTAGAAAAAAGTTCTTGTGTGAATGCAAACATGTTGTATAACGCGCTCAACTAGAGTAGCAAAGCCCTCTATAAGAACCAGTCCATTTACCACTTTGTTTTCCCAAATTCATTTACACATAATTACCATTTGTATGTATGACATGCATTCACATGTAATTTACTTACTCATTTAATGAGATGCTATAAAAGAATATCCTGTGGATGACAGCTCAATGAATTTTAGAAAAGTCATTTCATCTGTATTATTAAGTCACCAAATACACATATGTGATAACAAGTGGTATAAATAACAGGATGCGCTGTTCTGTCATTATCTTCAGCCTGTTGCAACTAAAAAGCCATTACCAGAAACAGCAGAGGGAGCCAGGCCCTGCTGGCAGGAGCAGCTCACACTGCGTCCCACAGCCATATGGAAGCGTTTTGCTTCCCCGTCATGCCCCGTCGGGTTTAACAAAAGTGGCGACTACCACATACACTGCTTTTGGGACTTCATTCAGTAGTGTCTTTTATAAAGCACCCCCGACCCCCCCACACACAAAAAAAGGAAAAAGAAAAAAAGAGAGGCCTACTTCAAAGAGCAAAGCCAGACTTGATCAATAGAAGCATAAAGAGATTGTCAAACTTTAAGTGTAAAGGCTTAACGAGAAGTACCGACATCATCGCAACAAGTTGAGGCAAACTTTGTGAGAAATGGACCTGTTTTGATCAATTGTGTCCTTAGGTTTAAAGTAGTATTCATCCAGGTTAGGGCATTATTTGGCAGCGGAATGCTGAATATGAACAAGTCCAAGCATTTTGCAATCGTGGAATATTGCAGTGGAATATCATCTGGCTCCTGGATAGCAACGGAAGACAGTTTTGACCTGATGTAAAAACTATTTTGGATTCATGCACACTCCTAATTTCACGGCAGCCCTTACTACGAGAAGAGCTTTGTAATATGTACTGTGTATTTTACGGTCACTGCAGACCTGTATATTTCTGACACACACACACACACACACACACACACACACACACACACACACACACACACACACACACACACACACACACACGCGCACGCACACACACACACAGAGTGTAAAGGAAATAAATAAAAGACCAAATAACAGAAGTCATGCAGCAGTCAAGGCCATCAGACAGAATGGAGATTAGTGACTGCTGTTAACATCCTGCCTCCTTTTTTCCCAGGTGACTAGATAGCAGTTGGTGTTCTTCCTTGCGGACAAAGTAGCTGAAAGCCCAAAGCAAAGCAACAGTGGGAGAGCGAGCTCACCCTGCAACAATGCCCCCTTTGTCCTGTACTAACACTGTACCTACCAGCCTGCTCTTTGATTCCCTGCCAAGACAAACCACTGTGTTGGGTTACAGTTCTTGTAGCAAAACAATCTGTGCTTGTGTTTAATACACTGCAGTCTGCCTACATTGGGCTGGCTGTCAATCAGGGCATACACACACACATACAACTGACTGGGGGCCCACTCTTTATCCTATTAGCACTAATGAGAGAGGGGTTTGTTGATTATGTGTGCTGAGAGCTACCTGTTAAGAGGATATTGAGGAGAGATAACTGCTAAATCGCTCTCTCCATTCTCCGCAAGTCATTTTCATCCAAATATTGTCTCACGCACCATCACTCTCACCTCCATTTCGCTCACACTGTTGGCTTGGACAGACGTGTTGTTTACTGCTAAGTAATTTGTGTCACATGCCAATATTCCTGCGTCAAATAGCAGACTCCTGATGTTGTTCCAGTGAGAAACAACTGAGATCCAGCATGTGTGAGTGTGTGAATTTATCAAAGTAAGTGGATGTGTGTATTGATAGAGCTGGAGGAAATTAAAAAAAAAAAAAAAACAGACATCACTTCACTGGGTGAGAACTAAAAACTTAAATATTTTTGGATGAACAAGTAGAAGAATTGGATATAAAGACTCATACTGGACAATTCTTCTTGTAGGACCACTGCAAGTTGAGTGTACTTGTCACAAGGAGGCAGACGCCTTTGAAATTAGTTGTTTAAAGTCTTGGAGTGAGTTTTGTAACAAGTCAAAAACATGACTTTATGGTCTTGCTTGCTGATTTCAAGTCTTACTGAATTAACACAGACTGCATATAACTGCCAACTGGACCCCATTCAACCGTAGCCTGAAGACAGCAAATAACTGCGGGCGGTCGCAGACCTGGTCCCCGTCTTCGAACCAACAATTTCAAAAATCACAAGCTTGCAAATTCATTTCACGTGGATTTCGTGCCGCAGTCTCCAACCACCGTTCTCCCTCGCGCCACTGTGGCATTAATGTTGCTGTTTTAGGCATGCTTATACACGGCTATGCCATTTACTAATATAAAATGCCAGTTCATCCACTGCTACTCATGAAATCAGGGTGCATAATATTAGCATTAGTTTCTCAATCAGAGCTCCAAACTTGAGAACTGTTCCGTCATATTTCTTCAAGCAGGATGTCCAAAATTTCTTGCTTCCAAATTACATCCAACACGGTACACGAGCTGGAGCAGATTTCAGTCTCTGTTACTTTGATTTAGGCCGTTCTTTTTTAAGCCTGTCTTGTGAATCACCCAACTTAAAGGTTCCAAATTAAACTCATGGCGTATTCGTTAAATAAGAGCAGTCCTTTCATAGCTAATTTCTCCCTTCACAAGAACTGTGTGGGGATGATTTGTCTTTATAACTCACTAGTGTGAACTTTGCTAAGGCCTCTATTTAAGGGCGCAAACACTTTGACTGACACACAGCTGTATCCTGCAGCTGTCAGCTTTTTGTTCGGACTCTGCTAACCGGACACTAAACTGGACCTCTGGAAATGTTTTTGGTGCCTTTTGTAAAAATTCAGATTCCAATAGCAGCTTATAGCCATAACCCCTGACATTTATCCACCCTGTTAATGTGGAATTAGCTCAAACTTTCAGATGAATATCTTTCCATTCAAGCATCAAACCAAACTATCAAAAGACTTCACACAGTTACTAAAATTTAATGTACAACGACTGGTTTGAGACTGGTACTGGTATTTTTTTTAAGGTTTAGCTGCATCTTTTTTTGTTCTCTCATCCACCTCGCCTCTCAAAAAAGGAGAAGTGGCTGAGAGGTGACTTAAAATTATGTGAAGAGAAGCAAGCAGACACTGTGTGCCTTCCTGTGAAAAAGACAGAGAAAGAGAGACCCGTGCTTCTATGAGTCTGTGATCCACACCTGCACCGTGGACACTGTGAAAGCTTACAGTCTATAGGCGAGTGTGAGACAGCCGCACATTATGCATGAATACTGCTTGCTACTCCTGCTGGCCAAAACAACCCTCAGGTCACAAGAGCTCCTTGTGGGAAGCCCACCGAAGCTCTTGTCTAAATATGGTCACTTCTCACACCAGAAGATCAGGATCAAGAAAGAGATGACCATAAAGTTAAACTACAGAGGTGGCTATGCCTGTCTTTATATAGACTGTGGTATCTTTAAAAAAAAAAAAAAAAGACATAAAAATCCCAAACGAACAATAAATAAGCATGCAACTGCAGTCATGGCAAAAAGTTTTCATAGGACTCCCTTACACCCTTACTGCTTCCATAGGAATTAAGAGGGTAAGCAGCAGCTGGCTGCTGCTAATCAAATACACCTGATTAATTGATCGTCAGCAAGTGTGACCACCTCAGGTGCGTTAACACAATGCCACAGTCTTCCCAGGAGTGAACGCTCAGAGAAACTGCAAAAAACCCAAGAGCTACATTTCACACTCTACGGGCCTCAGTTAGCATCTTTCTGTTTTCCAAAAAGACTGAACAACTCTCTAAAAAGACCGGGGCAGCATAGTTTATATCTGCACAGACCACAAGACCTCTGGAGGAATGTCCTTTGGACAGATAAGACCAAAGGGGAAAAGTTTGGCCATAATTTTGGAGAAAACCAAACACAGCATATTAACACAAACACCTCACACCAACCATCAAGCACAGCGTGGGAGGTCTGATCATGACCTGGGCACTTTGCAGTCACTGAGTCGACCATGAACTCGTCTGTATGCCAATGTATTCTAGGGTCAAATGTGAGGCCATCTGTTCAGCAGATAAAGCTCGGCTGAATTTGGGTCATGCAACGGGACAATGATCCAAGCGCAGCAGCAAATCTACAAAAGAATGGCTGAAAAAAAAAGAAAAGAATCAAGGTGTTGCAGTGACCCATTCAAAAGCCAGAGCTCAACCTGATTGAAATGCCGCGATGGGATCTTGAGAAAGCCGTGCATAAATGAATGTCTGCAAACCTCAATGAACTGAAGCAATGCTGTAAAGAAGAGCGGGCCAAAATTCCTCCACAACGATGTGAGAGGCTGATAAAGTTATACAGAAAACAATTACTTCAAATGAATGCGGCTAAAGCTATCATAGGGTGTACTTAATGTTTCACAAGACTACAAAGAGTCATGTGAAAACCTTTTCGTGTGATTGTATTTTGATAACTCATTTATAATTCAAGCCAAAGCTTCAAATATTCTCTGGATCCAGATTTTACAACTGGATAAAAAGCTGATTTTATTATCAAGTGAACAATCACCACAGATGAAGAAAAATAACCGTGCTGTCCTAGCTGGGTGGGTTCTCACGTTAAATATGGCCAAAGTTTAAAATGATGACGCCAGCGTATGAACCTCCCTATGAGCCTAAAGTGGCTCAGTCAGGACTGTAAGGGCTGTAATGGGCGGCATCAAAGGAAGACAATCTAAAGCAGCTAATTTTCAGACAGTTGATGGACTGACGAGCTGCACTAGCTCCCAGTGTAAGGTTAAAAAAGTGTTTCACCTCGCCTAAACTTCTCTGGCTCTGACAACTTGAATGCTGTAACAAAATGTGCTACATTTGAGTGAAGAACATATTTTAAGTAACACCAAATCTAAATTGTTAAACATACATCAATTTGTACAACAAAGTCCTCTGGCAATCCAACCGCAGCTGCATCAGAGAAACCGCCAGACAAAACACGACGGCTGTTCGGGAGGATTTGCTGCTGCGGAGAGGCGGTAATTAATACAAGCTAATGATTGTTTTTACTGTGTCTAGGCCACAGAGCTGTCTAAATATTACACAAAGCCTTCTCATCTCTCCTGAATTACTTCTTGTTGTCATGAAATTTCAAGATTAGGTCAAGGTAGAACTTAACCTAAAAGGTAGAACAGACGTTTTTCAAATAAACATGCTACCTTTTCCAGCTTCTCATAAACTGCAATTTGGAGCCTTTATTTGTCACATCTGAGTTCAATTAAAAATGTACAGGTTTTAAACTGTTGCTCAGACATAACACGGACATATCATTGTGCTCCTTGTGTTGCTATGCCTTTAGATACTTTAGACTAACAATTACCTAATCAATTAAAACAATTGAGGTGTGATCTATGAAAAGTAACCATTTATTACAGCCACGACAGCCATGGCCTCTCTTTGACTCAATAAATATTTCCCTTGTCAGAAAAATAAAGTTTGGAACACCACATCCCTGCACTCATTAAATCAGTGAGGTTTGCTCAAAAAACTCTAGCGTCATCTATATATTACACAGTCCAACAGCTCCCCCATCAGGTTATCACAACATATTACAAGTTAAACAACAACCAGAAGACCCTCTGAGACCTGATCAACAAACCTGCCATCTGACTGCTTTTCTTTTAAAGCCAGAAACCGCTGTAGGGAAACTAAAAGTTAGATCCCCGGACCATGGGCAGCACTAGACTCCAACCCAAAATACAAAGTGAGGTACACACAGAGCCCATGAGCGCATGTTGTGGCAACATCTCACTCACAAGAATCCATGGATCAACACAGCATTAAACGAAGACTGACGTATGATAACAGGAGATTGACCTCTATATTGGACAACACAAATATTACGATTAATCATTCACCATCAACAATTTAATAATAGACTGAACAAAAGCAGCAGAGATTGATGCCGAGCATGGCCTCCTGCAGTCATACCTGCGGCTCGTCTTTTTGCCCCGCTCCTCCTCAGTCAGCTCTGTCACTTTTTCTCCATCTTTTTCTTTCTTTAGCTTTTTACTGATGAGCTCTCTGATCTTCTCTTTCTTCTCCGAGTCATATTCTTCATCGGCGTCCACGTCGTCCTCGACGTCACTGTCAGCCTCGTCACCTGACTGGAGGAACACATCAAAACCTTTAATATGGATCCTCTGAGTGAGCGAAAAGGGATGAAAATCTTTTCCTCACATTATGTCACAACTTACCAAAGCTGCATCTCCAGATGATCTTTTCTTTTTGCCCCTGCATGAGCAGAATCGATTTAAAAGGATTCAGATTTAAAAGGACAACTAAAATATTTTATAATCATTAATTAATTACTTACTTATCAACTGCTGGAACAGAGCTCAGTCTGGGATCATCTTTCAAAAGGTCGTGGCTGCTTTTGCTTTTTCCCTTGAATGTCTATAGAAATGGAAAAACTGGTGAGCAAATAGTCTCTTGAGCTTGAAAAGCTCCAGAGACTACTATGACCTGGATAACTGAGAATCTACACAGACATGGTGAGCAAATACATTTTTTCTTTGGAATCATTTCCCGATATTCTGGATATACTCATAGTTGGGATGTGTGAATGGCATGAGGGTGAGTGGTGTCTTTATAATCCAGTACCTGGCTGACTTGATTCACCATCTCCTCATCTTCTTCAGCTTCCTCTCCAAATGATAAAAGACTGAAGTTCCTACAAAACATGCCAAAATTATTCACACTAAAAATACATTTAGCATATAGCAATTAGTTTAAAGGGGACCTATTAGGGGGTAGAGGAGGTCATCTACTAATCAAAAGGTTGGTGGTTCGATTCCTGGTTACTCCAGTCTGCATGCCAATGTATCCTTGGGCAAGATACTGAACCCGAAGTTGCTCTCCGACGTGTTCATCGGAGTGTGCTAGATAGAAAGCATTTAGGTGTAGAAAAAAGTGTTTGTATGAATGGGGGTGAAAGGGTGAATAAGGCATGTTGTTTAAAGCACTTTTAGTGCTCAAGCAGAGTAGAAAAGAACTAGTCCATTTACCATATTATGCTTTTTACCTCTAGTTCTGATCAGGGGCGTAGCGGCAAATTCTGGACCCTGTACACTCTCACTGTCAGTGGGCCCCTATCCATGCCAGTACACAAGGCACGTGAGCAAAAAAATAAATCAGGATTTTCACGGGCCCCTCTCCCTAATCCGGCCCTGGGTAGTCAGGTCCACTTTCCCCCCCACTACCACGCTCATGCTTAAGCTTAGAAAGAAGCATGTGAATGCTGCATAAAGCGCTTTGAGTGCTCAACATAGAGCGGAAAAGCGCTTTATAAGAACAGTCCATTTACCATATAATGTCTCTGCTGATACTCAGGACCTGACAATGCTGCAGTCCAACCTGCACCTAAGGAAAGCACAGTAACTAATCAACTACCACATTTTTTTGGACTATAAGTCGCTCCGGAGTATAAGTCGCACCCTCAGCCAAACTATGAAAAAAAGTGTGACTTATAGTCCGGAAAATACGGTAATCACACACACTAATACTGATGTTACATATCCAGGTTGGTGTAGGGTTAAGGGTAGTAATAGGTGGAGAAACATGAGGAGACGCTTGATGCTGATGTTTTGATTGGTCTTCACACAGCCCATGACACAGGAAACCCACGAAACCTCATCTAAACAAACTTTAAACAGTGACTAACAGAGAGCTGTCAAAAACACATGCAGGCCCTGGAGGGCACCCATCGGCTGCAGGGCTCAGATCTCAATCAGTGACATAAGAAGCAGGAACATCAAGAGGCAGCACGAGAAAGGGAGGAACCCAGACACAAGGATCTGGAAGCAGCACCGTTAACAAAATAAACAAACATTGGAGAAAATATGATTTTGCCATTATTATCAGTAAAGGGGGTTAGAGCTTATCCCAGCTGTGATAGGGTGAAAGGCAGAGCATGCTCAGGACAGGTCGCCAGTCTACTCCAGGGAAACAACCATTCACACATTCACACATTCTAGATTGGTTGAATGGAACCAATCTAGTATTGCCAGTTAAGCTGAAGTACCTGGAGAGAACACGAAAAAAAGGGAAATCTTAGAATCAAAAGTGGTAAAGCATGGGTGAAAACTGAGGTGGAGACGCACTGGAGACGTCACCGTTTCCTGCCTTCTAACCAGAGTCAGAGCCTCTCTGGAAGCTCTCTGATGCCACTACATCCTCACAAACACAATCCTTTTCCCATGGAAAACACACTCGCTTGTTCATTTATGATTATTACACTGTCAGTAATATATTTGTGTGTGAGCGAGGTAAAGACGGAGAACTGCAGTAGTCATTTTCCCTCCACTGCAGGGAAAACTGAACTGTATAAAACAGTTCCTCCTGTTATACCTGCATTATTCGGCCAACCAGGGCTTTAAAGATATCTGTGTGTTGGTCATAGAGTGTTTTCACTTGTTTTTATCTTAAGTTTCAATATGGCTGGATGAATGTTTTTAAATACTTCCTGGTTTTTTTATGCATTATATATAGCTTCTCACTAAATGGTGAAATTATGTTAAGAGTCTATGGTTGCTAGGGATTCTATATTTTATATATATACACATATATTTAAATAGGGTGTGACAACATGACCTTCATTTCAGTCCTGAACTTTGACGAGAGCAGCCGTCAGCAGAACCCTTCATAGTTTGTGGAGTTATAACACAGCAGACTGACCCAAACCCTGACAGACCTGACTTGGATTAATTGCATTGGTTTCACAATGAATATGGTATGAATAATAATTACTTGACGCATAATCATAATATGACTTTTAACTTCTTGTTTTAATCTCCCTTTACGACAACTTAAAGCGAATATTAGCTGCTTTGAAATTAATTTTGACAACAGAAAACAAAAGGCCGGTAACAGACTTGACTTTATGTATAATCCTGTTCACAGCCCGTACATTCACCACAGTTATAGCTTGTATATGCTTGTAGTCATGGCACATTCACAACAATGTTGTATACCGTGTACATTCATATTAAATTTATACTAATAGTTTTGCTAAAGCACTTCTGGGTGGATGCAAACTGTTTAAATTCTTATATTTAGTGAATGCATCTCGTTTTAGTAGGGTTATATTAAACCATCCTGTTAGACCCTTAATATAATTTCTTCAAAACCAATTTATTTATTTTTAAAAATCTCAAGGCTGCTCATGAATGGTTAAAAACTTTAGACTAACAAAAGACTTGTGACTGA
>JAVDPK010002989.1:729194-745446 GCA_034780415.1 Cichlasoma orientale
TTTGACCGTAAATTGGTTCGAAAAACTCCGCACAGCACCAGAGTGCAGCATCTCTCTCATGTTATGTTGGCCGCTTTGCCCCCTCCAATATGGCGGCGACGTAGGCATACGAGTCAGCGCTCAATGCGGTATCTATGTATATATATCTATGTATAAATCCTATAGTAGAGCACGCATAGCGATGACGTATTTTTGGCGCGTCACGCCTGTCTCAAACAGAAGGAACTTGAGGTTAATGATTCTGTAAACGCTCATCTCGCTGCTCTGCTCTTTTAATGGTAGGTATATTTTAACTTAACGAATCAGACGTTTGCTATGTTAATCGATTTAGGGTCTAGTGTGGTTATATATATTTTTTTATTAATATTCGGAGAGGAGGTGCAGTTTACACCGTATTTGTCATTCTGAGCGGTCAACACGCTCATTTACGCTGATTTTATTTAAATGTCAGTGCATTTATTTTATTATTTATTCTAACCCCTCAGTACATGCATTAGTCATGTCTCAACAACCACAACAAACGATCCCCTCCGCGCCTGACTCCCCTGCGCTAGTGGTCACATCTAACGTACAGAAATATGCTATAAAGAAGAAGAAAGTCCTCAGCGCCGAAGAAATGGAGCTGTTTGAACTTACTCAGGCTGCAGGAATCACTGTGGATCAGGAGGTTTTTAAGTATGTCTAATCATAATCATCCCCAACTGTGGTTTATGTAGAGGAATAAACAGAAGAAGACCATGATTTCACGTTCTCACTCCCTCTCACAGGATCATAGTGGACTTGCTGAAGATGAATGTGGCTCCTCAAGCAGTCTTCCAGACTTTGAAGGCAATGTGTGCAGGACAGAGGGTAGCTGAAAGCAGTGGAGGGGACTCTTCAGCCACCGCCCACACCACAAGCATGGTCACAGCACATGCAGAAGCCAAAGGTTAGTGTCTGAAAACTGGAAAGTAGCGTAATTTTAACTTAAAGGTCCTGCTTTTAAATCCATATCTTTTCGCCTTTATTTGGCAGATATGTCCTCTACTTAGGTTTATGTGTATGCGTGTTTTTGACATTTGAGTTTTGAATTTCTGCTCATCTAGTCTTCCTTCTTTCAACTAAGAAACACTGGAGAAATCAGGCCAATAACCTTAATGTCTTAATCTGTCTTATCCTGGTCAGTTCCTGCTAATTTCCCCCTCTGCTCAGTCCTCGGTAACCTGACATCAGTAAGACATCAGTCAGCTTCTCAAAAGCGAGCGAGATGTGCACATTTACATTTAACTGGGTCTCAAAATGGTATAGCTGTTTTTATTTTTAGAGCCTCTGCAAACTTTGCACCTTTCACACTACTCCGCACATCAGCTACAGAAAGATATTTCATCATGCAGGCATCAGAGACATACTGCATCACAACACGGGACACACCTCCTTTGCTTTGACTTTTCCACGTGGTTGCAGGTCTGTGTTGTATTGCGGCTATTTTAGTGCTCAACAAACCACCACACACGTGAGCAGCGGGGGTGTTTCCATGAACTCCCAAGTTTGCACACCGGGTTTTTGTCTTCAGAAAAGAAGTAATATCACACATCAGAATGTACATTAAGTGGCAGAGTGCGCTTCTTCTAATGATGAAGCTGTAAAATACCCACATCTTTCAGAGGTACAGAATAACATGATGAAATATACTCGCATGGCCTTACCTTTGTCAAAATCCTCCCCTGGCATGATTTTCTACTCATGCTGTGTATTTTAGCACTCGGCTATGTTTTTTTCTTTTTCTTTTAATTCCCTGTGTTGCCTTGAGTGCACCTGTGTAGGCCATTTGAGTACAATGAACTCATTGTCATGTTCAAGAAACCAGTTTGAGATGATTTGAGCTCTGTGAATGGTGTGTTATCCTGCTGGAAGTAGCCCTCAGAAGATGGGTACACTGTAGTCATAAAGGAAAGGACATGGTCAGCAGCAATACTCAGGTAGGCTGTGGCGTTTAAGCAATGCTACACCACCTCCACCAGCCTGAGATGCTCTACATATCTCGGTGGTAATGAATGGTTAGTTACTGTTGTGTTACTGTTGCCTTCCTGTCAGCTCAAAGCAGTCTGACCATTCTCCTCTGAGCACTGGCATCAACAAGGCATTTTTGCCCACAGAACTGCTGCTCACTGGATGCTTTCTCTTTTTTCGGTCCACTCTTTGTAAACCGTAAAGATGGCGGCGCAGGAAAATCCCACTAGATCAGCAGTTTCTGACCAGCGCCTTTGATAGCAACAACCGGGCCACAGTCAGTCACTCAGACCATTTTTCTTCCCTATTCTGAAGTTTAGTTTGAACTTCAGCAGGTCGCCGTGACCGCGTCTCCGTGTCTAAATGCATTGAGTTGCTGCCGTGGGATTGGCTGATTTAGATATATTTGATGTGATTTAACTCTTGTTTAGTTGGAGGATGTTTTGGGAACATCCACTTCTTCAGTTCTGAAAGGCATTAGCTGCTGTAAGTTTCCTCTTCTCACATTTTTTTTGATGGGACTTCATTCTGGCTGGCACAGTGATGAGAAATGTGAATAATATATCCCAGTGAAAACATTTAAACAAAAAAGGTCCAAGGATGGAGCATTAGGGGACACCACAGGTCAGAGGGGTCCCCAGTCCCTTTTCAGTGCAAACAATCAAAATTGAGTACTTCCTGCTAGAAACAAACACTAATAGATTTGTGTGTGTGTGTGTGTGTGTGTGTGTGTGTGTGTGTGTGTGTGTGTGTGTGTGTGTGTGTGTGTGTGTGTGTGCAGCTGCATATAAGATTGCTGAGATGTAGACTCACAGGGTTTTGTAAAAAGGTGAAGGCCAAAAAAATCTATTTTTTTTTTTAACAATTTGTGCTTTATATTCTTTCCCTGCTTCTCTCTTTGCTTTTCAAGCATGTGAAATAATCACATTTCTCCACTTAAGTTCTGTACACGCTGTAGCAGAGGTTCTGTGCTGCAGCCTTCCTGACACCCCACCTCACTGACTGCATTCCCTCTTCACCCCACATGAGGTTTTCCACCTAAAGGGAGGTGAACCGAAGACGGGCACGGTCACAAAAACCTGATTTACAAATAGCTCACCCTCACTGTGTTGCTGTTTTTTTCTAATTTTCTTTCTATCCCCAATCAGTTCGTTCCTTCTTCTTTCTTTCTTTCTTTTTTTTCCCCTGTGCTTCTTGTTTCCTGAAGAAGAGGACTCATTGACCTCTGGAAAGAGCCCTAAACCTGCCGCCGCTCCCCCCTCAGCGTCAGGCCCCAGAGCCCCAAGGGTCAACACTAAGATTGTGGTCTACGGCCCCCAAGACACTAGTACTCCTCACTCTCAAGGTCCCCTTTGCTGTACTCTCTCCTACACCTCCATCTGCCCACTTGCTTGCCTTTCTCATTAACAAAAGTTGCCTTTATGTGATATTGTGATACGGAGCAGGATTATGGTAAAACTGCATGCTGTGTTTTCTCTGTGTGTGTGTGTGTGTGTGTGCATGTGATTGTTTGAAAACATCCAAGGGCAAACTGAATTTGCCCTTGGATGTTTTCATACTCAAGGGGACTTGCTCACCGTGCAATGGATTTTTTTTTTTTTATATTTATTTATTGCCTTATTTTTAAGTGGCTAGAAAGTTTCAAAAAGAAAACTCTGAAGGACTTTTTTTTTTTTTTTAAATCGCAGCTTTTACTCCAAAGTAGTTTGACTCGATTTACAAATAAAAATGTCTTTCATGTGTCAGTGTGATGGTTAACCTGTCACCATATGAGTGGCAGCACAAGAGAAGAGGATCTTGACTTGGTTTTTACAATATGCACTTGTTGGAGACTATTTTCAGGATTTCACTACAGAGTACCGTTAATAATGGTGTGAGAGCACTGAGCTTTTATCTGTAGAATCTATTATAAATGTATAAAACTGTAAACTCTTGCTGACATATTAAACATTTGACTTTTGTGTTTAGTTCACAAAGAACAACATCTTAACCGTAACCCCGGCTGCTTGATTTTTGTGCATGCGAACGGGCACGTCAGTTTAGTGGTGAAGAAAAAGTGAAGCGAAGAAATAGCAGACTTTAATTTTGACCACAGAAGCCGCAAGAAATAGTTTCATGAGAAAAATAAATACTAAAATGTGTGATTATGGTACAAATGGAGAGTAGAAATGCAATGATGTACTAGCTGAACAGTGGTACTGGGTGATACTGAACTTTTTACATGCAAAAAAACAAAATATCACCATTAGCTGTAAAATTACCTTTTAAAATCAGTATTATTATTGGCCAAGGATCGTCCAGTTGGGGTGTGGAGAAGCCACGCCTCGTTTGCTTCTAAGGAGCCAGACTTTGTTGTTGTTGTTGTCATTTTTAAAGTGGTTTTGAGCAACAGTTCTTCTGCTTTCTGAAGGTCTTTCAAAGTTCTTCTTTGGACACTGGCTGCTGAAATTATTTTTAAGTTGTGTAACACTGACCTACGAAATAACCATAAATTCCTCTGACTAAAGGGGTGAACCAGTGTTGTGTTTGCACACTACATGTGTTGGTCCAATTTCTTTAGCTGAATCTATGAAAAAAGCCAAAGAATATCATTTTGACTGGTGTTTTTGCACCATCAAGGTGCAAAGACCCAAAGAGTTGTGAGCCAAAAACTGGGCATATCTCAGCATAGTTTGGTTGTTACTTTAAAAAAAAAATAAATAGAGAAACTGGTCTAAAAACGATCTACAGCTGATGGACCGTATTTCAGAGTCATGTCCTCAAGAACTAGAAAAAATCCAGCACAGACCTGACACGGGAGCTGAGAGGTGCCCCTGACCCATCTACTGTTCGCTGAAGGCTCATCAGAAACGGTCTCAGTGGAAGGGTGGCTGTCAAGAAGCCAATTTTGGGAAACGGGGAGAAAATTCCAAATTTCATAAGAACTTACCGGTGGCAACAGATCTCATGGAGTGATGACTTAAAATGTAAAAAAAAAAAAAAAGGGGGGGGGGGTAAATAAGTCTTGTCAAAATTGATGGAATTATGAACATAGAAAGCACTGTTATATTTTGATCCAGCATGCATTACCATCTGGAAAGCATCTGATTGGCAACAGCTTCCTTTTTCGGCACGACAATGATCCCAAACACACTGGCAGTGCAGTAAAAGCATACCAGGAGAGAAAACACACAACGGAACGCTATCGTTCATGGACTGGCCTCTCCAGAACCCAGACCTCAACATTATTGAAGCAGTGTGGGATCATCTTGACAGAGAATGGAACAAAAGGCAGAAACATCCAAAGAAGAGCTTTGAATGTCCTTCAAGAAGCCTGGAGAACTGTTCCTGAATACTGCTTAAAGAAATTGCAGTGCCTGCCTCAGAGAGTTCAGGCTGTGAAGAATAAAGGTGCCCAGACCAAATATTGACTTTTAAACTTGTTAGATTTGTACAAACGCTGTTTTGCCTTAGACATTATCTTTCATGTATGCTTTCATCTTTAAATAAATCACAGCACCTATTGAAAACATAAAGGAAGGGGTGGCTCAAGACTTCTGCACAACACTAAGAAACAGCAAACCATAGTGTGAGAGCAGCATGAGTAAAGCTGAATGATGTCAGCTACACAGCTGAATGATGTCAGCTACACAGCAAGGTCTTTTTAAATGCAACCACACTGGCTAAAGTAAGCTGTAAGTAGAAGTACTTGAGTGTTAATAACAAATAATAAAAATGATTTTTTTTCCCTTCTTTCACAAGTAAAATCATCCGTTCTCTTTAAAACATGCTGAATTTTCAGTTTGTAATTCCTAAAAGCACTTTCTCGCCACTTCATGGTTCAGTGTGCAGTGCCGTACTGTTGAAACAAGAAAATTAACTGTTTTATCAGCTGCAGATTTTCATTCCCCCGTCATTACCATTAACATTTGTCTGAAAATGCCATATTGCTTGGTATATGAGAACCAACACTCAGCAATCACCTAAACATCTCTTTCCTCCTTCACCTTGGTGTGGTTCCTTTTTGCAGTGCGCAGTAAAGCTGGTGCCAGCCACGGTGAGAAGAGCAGGGAGGCTTCCAGCCAGAGAGTGCAGCGGCAGCCCAGTGCCACTAGAGGGCAGAAAACCAAGAGCTCCGGCAGCAGTAGTTCTTCCTCACAGATAAACTCCACCTAAGACTCAGGCCACTGGAGGCCATTTGTAAATATGTAGGTTTCTTTACATTTAACGTATGTGTATGTTTCACTGTTTTACGTCTTTAAAGGACTGGTTCACTAAATATGTGTTTTCTGGATTTATTGGCCTTGGGTTCGAGATCATTTTTGCCTCCTCCCTTTAAATGCTCTGGAGATGAATGCAAGCTTGTTTGCTGTAAACAATTCATGTCTAGCTGGATCGTTTGCTTGTAGGAACCTTTTTATGTGGTTCAAGCACTGACGCGTAACTGTAAGACGTGTGACGAGGGAGTGATCTGTCAGTCGTGTTGAAGAATTAAAGCTGTCTGCATCACCAGATAGGTTCCAGTGACAGTAAATTAGAAAATCCGATTAGATTTCCCTTTTTGAAATTGAGTTAAACCAGTCCTTTAAAGTTCTAACAATTTAAAAAAAAAAAAAGGGAGTGCAGTGTGTCTCATTATTATGCTGTCAGGTTTGGCTGTCATTAAGCCTTTTTCCCAGTTACCATTTGCAATTCAAACAAGCGAGACACAAAAAATATTTTAATTAGAATATTTTCTACTAAAAAAAATGACAATGTCTATTCATCGTGAACGTTTTTCATGTTTATATAACCTCTTTAATAAATCTCATAATATTCACTTTGTCTCTTTTGTAGCTTGACTTTTGCTGCACCGGGATGCACAAATCTCACTTTTTTAAGACATGCAGTACCAAAAAATATTTATTTGAATAATAGCTGATATTTGATATGATTTTCCTTAAAAATGGTTGGTTACCTGCTTCTCAGAGTGTGTATAATCACAGAGACATGCTCAATGGGGATTTAAGGTGAGTGCAGAGACGTTTCCTCTCTTCAGTACATGGATATATAGCTGATTACATCTTGTCCAATTCCTCATCTGCTTAATGAGCCTATAATCAGAGCTATATGATGTAGAGGGACAGTGAATCTTTAATATTTGCCACAAGTTTGATTTTCAGTTCCTTTAAGGCATTCTGGGAGTCTCCTATTCAAGCTGTTACACTAAAGGCAACACGACAGCAAAAGGTAAAGAGAGGGTGTTTTTCTCTTCGCTGGTCGGCAAGGATTTCTCGCCGGTTGCAGTATAATGGTTCTTTGTCTGAGACCGAAGGAGTAATACAGCGAAGAATGTGAGAAATGCAATGGAGATGAAATGCAGATTTGCTTCACTTTGAAGTTTTCTGCCTGTTTTTGAGCATTCTGTCCTTTGATGGCCAGACAACAGTGAGTGTGGAGTGCTGTAGAGATGATATGTACTTTCAAAAGTTTGGCTTTTTTTTTTTTTTTGCTCCTGTACTTCAGATTGGGTTTTCATCTGTCACATGGGGGCAGTAGAAGCACACTGCAGTTAACATTGTCAGCCTGAATCTTCAAACCTTTTTCATAAATCGCCTCAGTATCATGAATGAATCAGAAATGCATCCATTATATATTTTTTTCCCCCTTTCCTATGTGTATTTGAAACAAGCCCGCACTCATTCAGAAACAGAGTGACACCTCAAAAAGGTGAAAGGTGCAGAGACAGACCGAGAGGGGGAGATGTGTGTGCGCGTGTGTGAGGCAGGCTGCAGGGCTTTATGCCTTTTATGTGGCCGTTTGTCCTGTTTATGTGCTCCTGCCTCTCCTCTCCTCTGCGCTCTGCATTGATGGCAGCGTGCCTGTAATTGATGGCACCATATTGCTGTGGTGTAGCAGGTTTAATGGGGCTTGACAGAGCAAGGGAAAGCAGCATGCAACCAGGGAGGGAACTTAACCCTTTCGCACGCACTCCACCCTCCATCTGAGACCCTCCCCGCTCTCCCCTGCCACCCTTGCCTGTTCTCTAGTCTTTGCGCCCTCCCCCTGCACATCAGTGCATGCAAACACAAATGAGAATACAAATAGGCCCTTGGTGATTAGCTTGTTTACGATTCCTACTGTTATCAGTGGTCATGGTAATGGCAGTTTGGTTCATGATCAAGGAAGCTCAGACACCCCTCTGACTCCACTTCTGAAAATAAATACTCGCCAGCTGTTGGGGCTCCTTACTGTTTTGCTTGGAGGAGCCTAAATGTGTTTGACAAAGGTAAACAGCTGGGAATTTATTTTCTCAAACTTGCTGCCAGCCTGCAGTCCCTGATGTGACCTACAGGGGCCAGTGTGGATCCAAGCTACGAACAGCGGCCTTCCAACCGCCTTGGATTTCCATTGGCATCCACTCCAGCATTTTGGATGTGTTTATTTTGTTATGAGGGAATTTCTTACCCCGCACAGAGCCTTTCATTAAATAGGGAGTGTTATTCGTCACTCAGGCGTGCTGAAAAACATTCATGCCTGCAAATATGTGCACGCGCCTGTACACACTATATGCTCCATTAATCAATACAGAGGATGAAATGATGCTATTGTGTGCGAGGCAAGGCGAATGGCATGTTGAAGAATGAGCTAGTCAAAGCTGTTGGCAAATCATTAATGCAAGGTGCTGGTCTAAACCAAGTTCTCACATTCTCTGTGCAAGCTGTTCCCAGGTGACAAAAAACTGGGGAGGGACGCTATTTTAAGAGTCGATATCACACCTCTTGTCTCTCTCTCTCTCTCTCTCCTTCTTTTTTAACCCAGTCACTTTAATTCCCTCCTGAATCTCCTTCCCTCTGAAAGGATTTGGGTGTGGTATGGCGGAATATCCTGTTTTCCCCCCTTCTTTCCATCTTTCCCCTTTTCTCTCAGGTATTATCGTTTTCCGTGAACTCTTGGTCCACATTTCTCTGGAAATTTATAGGCCACTTTCCCTCACTTGTTGTCTATACATCCACTCCCTCCTCTAACCTCTTTGCTCTCCATCATCCCACTCCCCGCCATCCACCCTCCTTGCCAGGCCGGCTGCAGATTGGCTATTTCCTGCACGCGCCCAGTAGAGCCCTTATCAGAGGTAGAGTGCTGATTGTTGGTCTGTCTCTCAGGCTGACTGACAGTTCGGGCTGCGCTGCTGAAATGCCTGATTTGGTCAATGTTTGTCTGTGGGGCCTTATCTCCACACCTTATATTAACTGCCTTGACAGTATGTGCAGGCAGTCTCTCTCCATCTTGTTGCACCCTCCCACCACCACCACCACCAGCACCTCCCTCTATCCTCTGTCTCTATCTCCATTCACTCTCTATACTCTCCTCACACTATAGTCTTTCAACCAGCAGCTAAACATTTTCCCACTGATCCTCCTCTTCAATCATTGCTCCTCTTGTAGCTGGATCAGCACTTGAGGACCATAAAAGTCGCTTTATTTCTTGCCTGTCAATTCTGCCAAAAGTAGCAGTAGTGCTAACAGCAGTCCAGGTTATAAAGCAGCATATTTGGGTTCTGTCTTCTGAACATTTGAATGCTCCCAGATTCCTGAAACATTGACGATTGCCTTCAATTTGCAGAAACAGTTGCTGGGATTCAGTTCGGTCCGTTAGACCACGATTTACACTGTTAGTGTAGCTTATTAATTTTTGTAATTCTGAGCGAACCACAGCGAGCTTAGCGTTTACTGGAAATGATAATGGTTACGTTTATGATTGCCTGTGATTGCCGCGCTATCGCTAACCTGTTTGCACCCTGCCAAACCACACATCTAAAATTAAATTCTCCTATGGTGTGTTCAGCAATGCAACACAAAAACCCCAAACAATGCAACAACACATGCAGCATGAAAGCCGTCAAAATAATAATAATAATTTTAAAAATCTGCCCGTTAACTAGCCAGGTAGCATTGGAATCACCGTGTGTGCTGTGTGGGCTCTTCATTTCTGCTACATAGCCAACATGCTGAATATTGACTTTTGACCATTACAAGAATATCATACTGGTACTTCTTGCGCACTGCACTTGGCCATACTTAATAGTGTGAATGTACTTATGCACGCAAAATGGCAAGTAATAGTATAGATTTATGCAATTTGAGAAATGACTGGAAAATACATTTAAATTATTGAAGAATTAAGTGTTGGAGACATTTTTCCACAAAGAGATGCCATGAATTTTTCCCATGTTTTTCAGTGCAGTAAGCTACCGAAGACTTTATAAAAGATGAATGTAGCTTGTAGGTCTGAAAAGCGCCGCTAACACGGAGTGTGACTGCTCAGTTTGGCTTGCTGCTTGTGAGTCATAATTATTAGCCAAGGAGCCTGCAGCGTCCTTCATTTTCACAGTCGGGCCCACGTTGTTTGTCACACTTGGTTTCAGCACATCAAGATGGTGACCACTGCGGTCGCATCCATTTTTTGTATACAGTCTGTGTAAGCTACGCAATAGCTGCTATTTTTAGAAATGCTAAGATTCCCCATAGACTCTCTAAAATGTTCTTTTTTTCCAAAGTAAAATATCTAACAAATAGCCTCTTTAATTAATTTTGTTCTGTCTGTTTCTTCGTTTCCCCCTGTAATCAGAGTAATTACTTTACCTTCAGTACCCATCTCCAGGAAACTTCCTGCAAAATTTGAAGCAAGTTGCATTCCTGCATTAAACGCGAGATGTTGAGGAAAGATAAAATGGATTGTGCTATGTTCTTGAAGGCTCCTAAAAGGTGGTAAATGGACCTTGAAGTGAGATTATCTTGTCACACATAGAGCGCTACCATGTTATAAGGCTAAATGTGGTTTAAAAGGAAAAAAATGGATTTCTTTGGGGTGGCTGAAAACACCATATTCCTAAAAGAAAATTCAAGGACACGACCTCAGTATTGTCAGTCGTAGCTGCAGCCTTGAATGTGAACACCAGAAACGGGTTCACCTGTATTGTTTCAGCACGTGGGTAGGAAAGTCAGTGAAAGATAATTCAAATAAAAGTATCTACGTGGCTAGATATGTGAGAAAAGATAACGGGGTGTGTGTGCGTGTAATTTGGTGGAAAGGTGTCTTAAAGGACTCTTGCATAGCTGCTTTTGTATTCTAGGCCAAAAAATTCAGATGCTACTGTAGATATTAAAGCAGACTTTGCGAAGAGGTTACACACAATGTAAGCTTTTCAATAAGCATAAAAAACACAAGAACACATCCACTGTGAATAACTTCAAACTGCCCGCCTTAAAATGTGACTTACAGCTGAACTTAGTTCAAAGTCGTGTGAGTTTATAAAAATGTCAAAGCAACTGAGTGCATTTGAGAAACCACATAAAACACATGCAATAGCCAGAACAAACAAACAAACATTCTTGCATGACTCACCAAAGATTTCGATCGTCTTTTGCCATCACTGATTTGGACTAACCAAAAATAAAATGTTTGCTTAACAAGACTTCAACAGCTACAACTGTCACCGAAACGATCCCGGCAATAAAGGGGCTCTGGTTTAAAACTCGTTCTGGATCCAAGTCTTGAAGTGAATGAGTTACTTTAAAGCTCTAAATGGAGGAGGAGAGAATCGTGAATTAACTTTCATTGGGACATTAGAACAGTGTGTACAGAATCTTATCCCCAAAATAAAGTTTAAAAACTTTAAACTTTCAAAAAAAACTTTTTAAAAATACTTTCATGCCGCCCAGAGTGCCGACATCAACGGCATCTCTGCTCGTCCCACTGGAGCACTGAACACATTATGGCTACTGTGAGCCAAGAAAGCAAAAAACAAATATATATATATACCTTACCATTCAAAAGTTTAGACGCCTTCTCTTTCAGTGTTTTCTAGATTGTTCAAATTAGGCACCTTTTGCTTCGCACACTCTTGGCATTCTCTCAGTCAGCTTCATGAGGTAATCACCTGAAATGGTTTTCCAACAATGTTGAAGGAGTTCCCAGAGTTCCCAGTTGGCTGCTTTGCCTTCACTCTGCGGTCCAACTCATCCCAAACCATCTCAACTGGGTTTCGATCAGGTGATTGTGGAGGCCAGGTCATCTAATGCAACACTCCATCACCCTCTTTCTTGGTCAAATAGCCCTTACATAGTGCTGTGTTGGAGGTGGAGGTGTGTTTGGGGTCATTGTCCTGTTTTGAATAAATCTCCAACAATGTCACCAGCAAAACACCCCCATACCCAACACCCTGGCCCTCGCCCTATCACATCTGGGATAGGCTCAAGCCCCCTCACAACCCTGAATGGATAAGCGGAAGAACATGGATGGATGGATAGGAGGAGGGATGGAAAAATAAGGCCAAAATGCAGAAGCTGTGGTGAAGTACACTCCACGATTCAGTATCTTGGAGAACCACCTTTAGCAGCAATAACTTGAAGTAATCACTTTTTGTATGACTTTATCAGTCTCTTGCATCCTTGGCCTGCTATTCTTTACAACAGCTGCTTCAGTTCATTGGGCCTTGCAGGGATTCTTTTATGAACAGCTCTCTTAAGGTCTGGATTTGGCACATTGCAACACCCTGATTCTTTTCTTTTTCAGACATTCTGTTGTAGATTTGCTGCTGTTCTTGAGATCACTGTGTCATTGCTTGACCCAGTTCACCTGAGCTTTAGCTGTTGGACAGAAGGCCTCACATTTGACTCTAGAATATGTTGGTATAAAGAGGAGTTTGATGACTCGGGTCCCGTGGCTGTAACACAAGCCCAAATTATCACCCCTCCACCATCATTCTGGTATGAGGTGTTTGTGCTGATGTGCCGTTTGATTTTCACCAAACATGCCACCATGTATAGTGACCAAACTTCTAATTAAATAAAAAAATGACATGTTTTCGTAGTTATTTTCCTGCTAAGACCTGCTAAGGACCAGATTATTGTTATTACGCTGATAAATAAAACCTAAAAAGCACGAAAATAGGTGTATTTTTTTTTTTACCCTGACTGTATATCTGCCATCACACAGCTGAAAGTGCTGTGAACTTCTATAACACATCTTTCCCAGTTCTGCCGTCTAATTGGCTCTTTTGGGGGCACGGGCAGGACCAACACCATCTTTAGTGTTTCACAATTCTCCCATAGATTTCAATTTAGGATTCCTTGAGTGTCATGGTAACTCCTTCTATAACGTCTCTGCCTGTAACTAGCATTTTTAGTCCTCTGTGCCTCAGACACATGATTAAATCCTAATGCATTACTATGAAAACACACACACTAGTTTTTTTTAACCTTTCCCACATATATTAGAGCTCCATTACATAAAATAGTCCCAAACAAATACATTATTCAATTGTTCAAAATGAACTAATCAGTGAGCATTTCTTAAAACACAAATCTGCTGCCCTGTGTTGTATGTTTTTCTGAATTTGTCAGCAGTAACAACAATACTGATTATCACCAGCTTAACATTGAGTTCATAGTTTATAGCAGTAGGCAAAGCACTGACTGACGTGTAGAAGCCAAAACTTTCTGCAGCTGCTTTTGCTACTGGTCTTGTTCACGTACTGGTGTTTTACATTAACCATAATCTGATTTACAATCCGCTAAACAGCATGATCCCTGAGTAACTGTAATTACCAAAGTAAACATATAAACCCTGACTGTAATGACAAAGAGTTAATCCACACATACATTCGGAATCCTGCTTTTTTTGTTAAGTAGCACTAATCAACAGAGACTGAGGAGGTAAACAAGGCCTCTTAAGCTTTATTTATTTATTCACTTTATTAGCAAGAGGCTGTTCATTCCGTCTGTTAATGGCAGCTGTGGGAACGAATAGAATTCACACTCACTTGGACCCCTATTGTGTGGCAGGCTGTCAGGTTACACACACGCTGACACACACGCGCGCGCGCGCGCGCACACACACACACACAATAGGAGAGACACTGTGCACAGCTGTTGTCTTAGATTATTTGTTTTCTGAAGTCTCCGTAGTTCAGTGTTACCGCAGAAAGGTGCTTCTAATCTTTGCTGTTAGGACTATTTGAATTGTGGGACGCTTGTCTAGTCAAAACCAGCTGTCAGATTTAGTCTCAAACGTATGTTTCCGTACGCTGATCGGCTGCAATGCGGAGCCTTTTTTGACCTGTCGGTCAAACATGCAGAAACATGCCGCACAACAAGTCAGAACTATGATTTCAGCTTTTCCTTATGGCTGCAATTAGTCTTCAGATGTCTCCAGTTCACTGGAGATTAAAGAGATTTTGTTTATGCTCATGTAAAAAAAAAAAAAAAGTCAAAACTTGTTTTAAGTCTCTGGAGTCTTTGGTTATATTATTGTATATTATATGGCTATATTATTATACATTGTTTAAAACATTGTACGTTGTTTTTTTAAATTGAATTTTCCATAATTGTTGTCTGCATACATGTTCATGCACTATTGGTGGCCTATATTGGTGGCCTATACTTGTTTTTTCTGTGTATGCACATTTTCAGTGATGCTGCATTTTATTGTTGCTGATCTGTGATGTGGTTTCTGTGCAGCTGGAAACAGTTTGAAGGTTTAACACCATGACCCCGAATCCAGCGTTCATATTCAGGCTCGTTAATGAACTGTTAGCTAAAACAGTGTAGCTATTCAGTAAAGGGGTAAAGGGAGTGTGCAAAAAAATGTGAAGTTAATATTGTATATTTGTGAATAAAAAAAGGCTTCCACAATGTGTTTTTATTTGGGGGGGGGGGGGGTTGCCCCCTCCCCAGGGTCTGGGAGCAGTTTTATAGGGATCAAGCTTCTGTCTGAAAGAGGTTTGGAAGCTGCTCAGAAAAGGGACTAAAATCAAAGTTTAAAAAAGGGCAAGAAATTATTATCTTAAGAGACAACGAAAAATGAATTAAGACAGTGATACATTACAATATTAATAATAATACAATTGTTGTTCAGCCTACGTTACATGTCTAACCATACTGCTCCTGCTGTTCTGGAGTCCGAGCATCACTCTGTCACTACGCAATTGCACTAACAACAGCTATAAGACTTTATAATTTATAATTTATTTTCCTTTGCCTTATCCACCGATCTCTTGTTCACCCCCTCCCTGGTTTCTCCTTCTGGTCAGACATCATGGGCGTTAAGAGGCTGCACAGAAACACGCACATAAGCGTACATGCAAACACACATTTCAGGTACAAAGACTCGTACTTCTTTGTCCTGTTTTGCGATGTATTTATTTTCATTTAAATCAGCAGCACGCATGCATTTGCACAGTGTAATAGGTTCATGTGACTTATTTTTGAAGTTAGTTGTACTGCTTAACTGAAGTATCACACTGAAAATAAAGATGTTATTTTAACCCATCATCTTCAATTAGTGCTTACTTTTTCTGAGGCAGCGAGTCTGCATATTTTTAACTCGTGTATCTTGCTGGTCAGACAAAACAAGCAATTTGCCACTGGTGAAATGTAACTAAATATAATCAAGTGTGTCTTTTTTTTTTTACACATTCCATGCGGCTCAAGAGTTCGACTCTAATTCATTTCACAGTATATTTTACTTGTCATTCAACTGCATTTATTGATAGCTATCAAACCAGATGATATTTTATGTAGAAATGAGCTGTTTTTTAATCTTAAACAGCTCCCCGGTTTATAAAAGGGATCTATTTTAAGTGTTATTTATAATTATTGAAAATGTGCACAACTTTTAGAATGATGCACTGGAGTAAATAATAGCCACAGTATTCCTAAACCTATGGCGGTATGGTCAAGGCCTTGGCATCCTTTTCGTAGTAGTCCGTGTAAACGACGTCTGCTTAAACTTTCTCAAAGAATGTTTGTAATAGCTGTTATAAGACGGAGAAGTAACAACAACGGCGCTGCTGATTATGAGCTGCTAATTGTCAACTAAAGAATAAACAAGGAAGAAAAGAGGAGTTTAATCATTTCCCAATTAAGACACTTCCAAAGGTGTTTTGTGTGCATGTGTGTGTTGCGGTGCTCCAAATTCCTTTTAATTAAGGCAGAGATGGAGGTTACTCTTCTATCTTTGTCTACGTCAGATTTAAATGATTCTCTCTAATCTGTGTATTTCAGCTATGAAGATTTTTAATTGCCTTTTATTTCTGCATATTTAATTAATACACCTCCAGCTCGCAGTCGACAAACTTTTAAACCTGTTGGGTTTGAATCATTTCTGAGCTCTTTCTTTGCAGTGTCTTTATTTGCTTGAGTGATACTTCAGTTAAGTATTTGCTATCTCTATCTATCTATCGATATATATATATATATATATATATAAATATATAAACACATATAGGGTTAGGGTTTTATAT
>JAVDPK010002989.1:749554-760351 GCA_034780415.1 Cichlasoma orientale
ATTTGCTGGTGTTTTCTTTAGTTGCAGTGTGTTTGACCTCTCAGGGCCACCGTACATTTGAGCTGCAAAGTGTTAATAATTAGCAACAAAGGAAAAACAAAGAAAACCACAAAAACCACGTCAGAGTCCTACAGATGTTTTCAAAGCTCAAAGGTATTTAGTTTGCTGCAATATAAGATAAACAGCAAATCTTGAAGATGAAGATGGAACCTGAAAAATTAATATGATTATTTTAGCAGCCATAGCACATTGTTCTTCTATCAATCAGCTAATAAAGCCCTCTATAATCACAAGAACACTGTATATAAATGTTCCCTACAATTAGGGATTCATTGATATATCATCTAATTATTAATATCAGCTGATCTTGGCACTGTTGAGTGATATTAACATACTGGCAAATATGTAATTTATCAATGAAAGTGGTCATTATTTATGTTGTGTCTCATCATTTTACATGAACTAAATGTTGAAAATTTGTGTGATGAGGATCTGAAAGACTATAAAAATTTAGAAGACTTCTTTGTTACCCTACAACCAAAGAGGCATAAGAAGTGACACAGATGTGCAAGCAAATAAAAACAAAACATCATAAATAAATAAAATATATATTATATTTTGTGTTGTTATTGTTGTTTGATTTAAAGAGGTGCTTCACATTTTTTAAAGACAAATGGCGACAGAAACAGCAAAGGCAGAACAACAGCAATATTTTCTCTAATGCAGCATGTGTTTGTTAAATCCTTCCATCTCAGACCCGTACTTTATAACACAGGTTTCCTGTTACACTCCAAAGACGATCCTGGGAGACCAAACCGAGCTAGCTAAGACTGCATCTAAAAGAGGGGTCTGTAAAGTGAAGTCAGTGCAGAAGTGAATTAAACCTGCATTCTTTCTGATGGCTGGCACAGAGGTGACTTCTGTGGTTGCAACATAGAAATCTGATTGTATCGTCTATGAGAAACTGACCCTAGTTCATAATCCGTGACCTCAGTAAACACTTTCTTGATCAGTTTATGGTCACTAGTTTCATAATTACTGAATACAACACGATATTCATTATTCATTTAGAGTAAAACAGACAATAAAGTAGGATTAATAAAGTAGTCAGTTCAGTTTTAGTGCATAAAAATGTCTTCTACTGACAGAGAAAATATCATAGAGCTCTATTTAAAGTTTAAGTTGTCACCAAGTAAACTGAACGCTTTGTCTAAAAATGACCAGTTATTAAAATGATCATTATTGTCTAATAAATGTTTCCCTCCGAAATATAGTAGAAAATTATAAAGCAACATAAAATGCAGACAGCTATGTAAAATACAAATGTCTTATAATTTTGCATGATGGAATTATTTCTCATGTTTGTTTTTTATTTTATATTTCATATAATTCATAAGCTAATATCTTTCCTAAACTGCAAGGTCAGCAGTTTCAGTATGCTCTATATCTTCTTTTTTTTTTTTTTTTAAGAAATTCTCACTTTTAAAGTCAGCGCGTGAATACTCGCTAAACCATATAGATCAGGACCAAATTACCCAGAGCCATGCCACACAAAAGCCTTTATCTCCCCAGTATTCTCACTCGTGGCTATGCAGTTTGCACATCCAATATAAATCAGCGTTCCTCTATTCCCATCTCCTTCATCTCCTTTGTGCCTCACTTCGGCTGGTGTTTGGAGCTAAAATCAAACGAAGGAATGGTTTTCTGTTTTCTGACATCGGTGTTTTCACACTTTCACACGCATCTTCAGAGTGCGGGGAATCTCAACACTTCACAATGTTCTTAGTTTCTAATGAGAATGTGATCACAGGTAATGCTCACTTTAGACCTTCAAAAACACTTCACTGGTTTATGAGCCCGTTGTTCACTTTGTGCAATCACCTCACGGTGTTCAAGCATCCACCTGAGAAATTCTTTCATTACATTTGGTATTTTTTTTCTTAGTACCAAATGGTAGTTAAAAATGCACGGAACGTTCGACTAAACATAGTGGAAATTTTGGAAACTTTTGGATTTGGATCCTTTGGTATGCTGGAGACTAGTGCTGGAGACTGTAACACCAAGCTTTTAGCTAAAGCTGGTGCTCCATGGGAAACTGACGAGATTGTTGTTGGTTAATTGGAAGAAAATGACCAACTTCAGCTTGCTTTGAAATTGTGGCACAGTCCATACATTCAAAGGTAAATGTACAGTAGGCCACACACCCTCTGCACACATAAACAACATGCCAAATGCAAAAGAGGTGGAAGTTGTGTAATAGTGTAATAGTTCTCAATAGGTAATGCAATGCAACTTACTTTAACTTTAAAGGTAACATTACCCAAAAACTCAGCTAAAACAGAATCAGTATCCATTCAGCAACTGTCCGTAAGCGCTACTGCATCCAAAAATAACAGTTTATTGCAGTTTAAATATTAAAATGAAAAAATAATATTATAATATAATAATACGAAAAGCAAATCATAGAAATAGAAAAAAGTAACGAGATGATCCAAAGTGCCGTTTTATGTTTGCTGTGTCGCTCTGTTTGATGTGAGCAGGGTGTGGGACTGATGTGGCTGCAGAATTCAGGTAAGTTTAAAAAACTGAATGATTCAGGAAGAGTTAGTTGAGACCGCTCTACTTTAGAATATTGCCCAATATGTCGCACATCCTTTTTACAGCCTGTACAGCTTGTGTCACAGCATCAGTGTGCATATCAAAAACAATATTGAGGGAAACTGGATTTCACCACTGAATGTGCATGTGTATCCTTTCCATTGTCCACAGATATCCTGTGAACAGTGAAAACGTATTTACATTCACTTTTATGTACCAAAAACACACTTTGTGTGTTCTTGAAGGTTGACAAATATGATGCATTCACTTCCCCTATTCATACATTTGCAAAGCTGATTGTCTTCAGATTGAATCCTGCATTGTTTACATCCATATGTACCAGCAGGCAGCCTTCGCTGCTGCCTTTGCTGCCACCATCGCCTGTTTTATTTATTTTTTTTGTGCATTATCACTACCTGTTGATCATTTAAATAGCGTAACACCATATTGTGTAACACCTCACTCACAAATGTGTACGAATGGGAACCCATTCCATGAAACACTTAAGAAGTCTTTTATTCGGGGAAAAAATGTGCAACTGCATTTTTATTATTTGTATATATATTTTTTATTCTATTAATTAATATCTAGGACTGACGTATTTGAGCCTCATTCGTGAGAAAGAATTACAATTTAGTAAAGCCTTAATGAGCCTTAATTTTAAGTCTTTGTTAGGCATGAGGTGGTGTTGTTGTTAACAGGCTGTCTTCGCTTGGCATTGTTGCCCATGTGCATGGTGCCGCATGCCAAACATGACATCACAACTTCTGGCTCGCGGTGTACTTTGGTGTTGATTTGGCTTGTTGTGCATTTTCCTGTTTTTGTAACCTGGTGCAAAGCTGGAGGCACAACTGTGTGAGCAGGTCAGTCTGTACATAGACACTCTCAGGTAACACAGAAGGAGATTACTAGAAAAGATGAGACTGCAGAAAACTTTGAAAACACAAACTGTTCCCTACTCTGTTCCAACCACTGTGTTCCCTCTTTTGACTTCTATTCATATTTCAGTGGTGAAGCTGTAATTTTTTTTTCCTGAATTGCAACATCTACTGCAGCGAGCTGAGTGCACCTCAAGCATGAGTATAAGTGGTTACGGGGCCGTGTTGACATCACAGTTCGTACTAACAATGAGCATCGTGTCAACCATATTACGAGCGGTGGAAAGGCCCACATGCAGATCCCAGAGTTCCTCTTCAGATACTTCCTGAAACTGGATTGAGGTCACTGTGGCCACCCTGAGCTTTTCCTCCTGGAATTCAAAATCTCTTGTCATTTTCTTACCAGATCAGGAGATTGCTACCCCTCCCTGAGTCTGGTTCTGCTACAGAGTTCTTTGGCTCCCAGCACCTTTCAGAATTGGTTTAAAATTCTGTTAGGGCTGTGTATCAGACACCTCCAACAGAGCCCCAACCCTGCGCTCTTAAATCTCTATTGATTCAGGTGTCTGATTATCACAAGCCTCCTGTTCTTGTAAGTAAATTTGGTTAAAAGAAACTGTCCAATTGAAACTATGATTTTAAAATATTTTAGAAAAATACAGAAAAATTGTATTCCATCGATCCATCCATCCATCCATCGATCCATCCATCCATCGATCGATCGATCCATCCATCCATCCATCCACGAGTCACAGGAACAATGGTCTAAGTAGAGAAGCCCAGAGCTCTCTCTTCACAGCCACCTTGGGGGGGACACTGAGGCATTCTGAAGCCAGCCGAGAGATATAATCTTTCCAGCATGTCCAGGGTCTTCCCTCAGGGCCTCCTCCCAGTAGGACATGCCCATAACAGCTCACCTAGGAGGCACCCAGGAGGCATTCTACTCAAATGCCCGAACCGCCTCAACCATCTCCTTTCGATGCGGAGGAGTAGCAACTCTACTCGGAGTCCGTCCCAAATGACCAAGCAAGCTTGGTCAGCAGGCTACATGGGTGCAACGTGCAGACACTGCTACTTAGCTAATTGGTGCTAACTAACAGACCGATAAAAAAGAACTATTTTCCACACTAAAAGTGAAGCACATCTTCTTGAGCTATACAACAAGCCCCACTATTTGTCAGATAATGTCAATAAAAAATGCTTCAAGAGGCTCCAAACACAGTAAAGAGTAAAGAGTCCAGTTCACTAACTGCAATTTGTGGAGGTGAGGCCAAGCAGGAAGCTGTTATCCGCCGTGTCAGGACACCTGTCAGTCAAACCCTGCAACTTCTCTAGCTTTAAACTGGGTAATTTAAAAAAGAAAGAAAGAAAAAAGAAAGCTGGGGATTGACTCACTTTTGGAGTCAGCCTTAAGTGGCCATTGAAGGATCTGCAGCCCCAGAGGTTACCATTTGTTAGAGTTTCTAATGGCATACCAGTGCTCAGTGTTGGAAAAGGTTTCAGTTGATGGCACCTCTGCTTTGGATCATTTTTCAGCCTCTACAGTTTCAACTCGATTGCAAACGTGTATTTTAATGTAACTTATTCTTCATTAAACTTTAAAAATTCCAGCTCTTTCCAAAAATCATGTAAACTTGAATATGTAAGCATGCATTTGTTAGTTCTTCTTTTTGGTGGAATTCAGCTAAAATGAGGGGTTCTATTTAAACAACTCAAATATTTAGTGCGATCTTATTTCAGGTAATGTATTTTACACTATTACAGAACACACTCTGTGCATGATGTTTTGTTTGTGTTGCTTTATACAGTCCAAATAGCCTTCAAGGATAAAACAGGGGAAATTCAACTGGATAGAACTGACAAAATAACTGAAGGAGAAAGTCGAAGGGGACTGAAAGGAAACACTATAAGACCAGGGAGTGGGTGTGGGTGTATGTAGAGGATGTGTGTATGTGTGTGTATTTGTGAGGGAGGAACATAAAAACAGACCGGAGAGTGGAAGAGAGATAGCGAGAGAAGAGAGGTTATTGCTGGAAAGCGTGAAGACAATAATGCAAACTGACACTTCAGAAATGAGATGCTGGTTGCCTTAGCAACAGGCCCTGGGCTAGGGGCTAGCGAGGGGTGAGGATGGGTGAGGGCGAGCGAGCGAGGGGTGAGCAGGGCTGCAGAGAGGGCCGAGATAGTGAGTAAATTATGTTTGATTAGAAGCGCAATCATTTGAAAAGAGCAGAGAAAAGCCTGTGGTGAGGCATCCAGCAATCAATGAAGGACAGGAATGTGCTGCATGTGAAGATGGTGAGGGTGCGCCTCACTCGGAGCTGCTCCACATGGACTGATGTGCCTCTTAAGGGTTTTCTCAAGTGTTTCTTACTTGTGTTATTTACCTTTAGAAGAGTTTGTTTCAGGGCTGAAGAAAACAAATAGCATGTGCTTTGGTTATTATTAGACCTGCAAAGCATCAGCAGTAAGGAGTTACTGTACTGCTTGGTATTCCTTTGTTTCAGTGACGTGAGCTGACAACAGGGAGAAAAAGAGCATCTATCAATTCATTTTAATGCTCAGATGAACTCAGTTCAGCTTTATTTCTATAAGCACCTTTCATGCAAAGTGCTTCACAGAGCAAGAAAAATAATGACAATGAAAAAGAGACAGAACTTTGAAAAGTTCATATTGTGTGTGTGTGTGTTTTGTTTTTTTTAACAAGCAAAGCGTCATAATTAAAAAACACAAAAGTCGAAGGTAAATAAAGGCAATTTACCTTGTTGGCAGCATTTACCTCATACACTCATATTCAAAGCCTCCATATTTTAATTCTAGGAATCTACTGGAGCAGTTTTGTGTAAATCCCAGTTCGAGTTCATCTTTGTGCGGCCCGCTGTCTAAAATAAGCTATTTTAGCTCCCATCTCCCACTCTGACTGGATGCTCCTGGCAGCACACAGAAGATTTGAAAAGTAGGTGGAAGGAGCTGCTGTGCTCATGGTATGTTTAGTATGAACATTCACTATCATTAAAATATAAATTAATAATAAAATAAGGAAAAATAAGGAATAACATAAACTGATTTTATGTGGCTCCAGTATCTGCTCACAATTACTTTATAGAAAGGAATGAATATATGAAAGGGTGCCTAAGTGTTCAATATTTGGTATAAACATTTAAAAGGTTATATGCTTCTTCAAATGATAATGCAGTGGGTTAGAGTAAGGCTACTCAGATTATTAAAGAAAAAGGTAGTTTCTATTTTTGTTATGTAATCTCATGAAGGCACCAAAACCAACACGACTGCAAGCCTGCAGGTTCCTACTGGTGATGTAAATCTCACAGATGTCTAGCAGCCCAGTGCGTTTTTAGCAAATGTTACAGAAACTGCAGTGAGCTGCACTTTTTGCTGGGCAGTGTTTCCAGCTCCAGATAAATACACATTGGTGTTCTTGTGAGTATTTGTTGCAGAAGGATTGTGTGTCTTTGACTGACTGTCCATCATGATGAAGGAATGGTGTGTCCCATTGCTGTGCATGTTTGCTTGTTTTTTTTTTAGTTTTTTTTTTAGGAATAACGTCTTTGATGCACATACAGTGTTAGCTAGCTGAATAAACTGTTGGTTTTGGTTACATTAAAGAAAAAATGAAGACGTGATCCCCTAAACACTGGCTTCTTCAACACAAATCCTAGCTGCGGTGAAGCTGTGCGATAAAATGCAGAGGAATGGGAAACAGATATTGTTAGGCTCCTGTCTGCGAGGCACCAACAAGTAATGCTATCATACAATTCTAAACATGTTAAAGTCAAACCATTTTGTTGCTTTTACTCTGATAGTATGTGCTCGTCAGCCTTCGACCTCAATAACTGCTGACTACCTAAAAATGACAAATTGCATTGGAACGTTTTTATGGACAACCCCTCTGAGAGGGAAGAATGCAAGGGACCAGTGTACCCTGCCCGGTATAGGGTCATCAGGGCCGCTCCCTGGGGCCAGGCCTGGGGAGGGAGCTTGACGGAGAGCACATGGTGGCTGAGCCGTAGCCCATGGGGTCTGGCAGGGTGCAGAACGAAGTGAAGAAAGGTGGGCAGTGTGTGTCAGGCAGCATTTAAAGGCAAAGGCCTGTGTGGCCCGATCCATGACCCACTTCTAAATTCTGGAGGTAGTCTCTGATAAAGCCTGCACTCTGGGCACTAGAATTGGAGGATAGAGTTCAGTCCCAGACTGTGGGGAGATGGGATTGCCACTGGTCGCAGAATCTCATCTTGATGTCTCTCTGCACTGAAATTGCCTCCAATGATGACAAGCCTGATTGTCAACACTGGGGGTGCCAGAAGCTCAAAACAAGAGTCAGTAGCAGAATAAGCTGTTTGGCATTGGCAGAGAAGATTTGGCAAATTTTTCATGGGTGCAACCTACATACTCAACTTTGCTGCTCAACACACAAATGCATTTTCTTTACAAATGTGGCTCCATTTAAGAGGAAATAAACAGGCTTTCCAGCGGTATAAGATTTATTACCAAGAAGCATCGTTACAACAAAGAAATAATCAGTCAAACACAAATTTCCTTACTCTTCGTGCTAAGTTTACATTTCTCAAAGAAATTTAAGAGAACACTCAGTCATCACAAAATAACACAAAGTCAGTTACACTCGCTCTATTGGGTGACACAGCAAACCTTCTTGCAATGGTACCATGGAGCTACTGTACCTGTGCAAACTGAACAGGCTGCAGGTACTGACTCATGCTACAGGTAGTGAAAAGGAGATCAGCAAAAAGCAAAACAAAAAAAACAGCACGTGGAGAAAACAATGGTTTGTGGCTACCACCTGCAAAACCATTCCCTTTTTTGGCGTTGTCTTTTTGTTGCCACTCTTGTCACTTTAATTTGCACCAAAGCAGGTGTAATGGATTCATAACAGGACAGACTGATATCCCTGACGTTTAACTCTCTGCCTGAAGAATATGAATATGATGGATTTCCAGTCGCTTCAGGTGCCATCAAACAAATAAGAGAGCAACAGGTGCCACAACAGTGAGCGCATGAACAGCGACATGAACGTCACCCGAGTTTATGATACTTCAAAGGAACCTCTTTGCCCATTTCCACCTGCATATTTTTATTATTGGACTCTAGTAGGTTTGTGTTATTCACAGTTCAGAATAACCCTTATTTTATTTTGGGCTGTGGCGCATGCCGTCAGCTCATCCGCTGTCTGAAACAGCCTCATTTAGCTTTTCTCCCTTTAAGCCCACCAACTTTCTTTTGATTGGCTGCTCTTCATGAACAGCGGGTGGGTGGGGCTTCAGTGTTCACAGTCAGAGCTTCGTACTTGAGATGACCATATTAGGGATATCCTCTCTCACAGATGCTCTTTAAACCAGCTGTAGAAAGTGTTAAGCTAGCGGCCAGGGTGACTCAGATATTGCTCCTAAGTTACTCTTTTTGCTATTTCATTAGCTGAACATTTACAAGTTGGGACTTGATTGTGTGCTCTGACTCAGACGTGAGCAATTTAAAAACCAGCGAAAACCATCTTTCAATGTGTTCACATTTCTTTAGGAAAAAAAAGCACAGCAAAGAGGCAAAGATCAGCTTACAGTGAGTCTCTGTTGGTTTAGAAGATGCATTTATCTGTGTTGAAAAGTTAGAACATGAATTTATAAGCAGCAAAAGCCTCCAGTAGAAGTGACCTCAGAAATTCAAACTTCTGACCCCTAAACAAGAGCCTTTCTTTAAATATCTCTGCTGCCACCGGGGGCACCCATCGGTTAGTTATTATAACTGTATTTTGGTCATGTTTGCATGATTAACAGCCAAAACTTTATTTTTAAAATTCAATCTCAGCCTTTGAAGTTCTGATGATGCCAAATATGTGAGGCTGACTTGGAAAAAAAGATGACTCACAAGAGATATTTTCTCACTCTGTTCCCTTAGTAAACATGTTTTATTTCAGATTCAAAAGTTTAGTGTGTCCTCCAGAATGTCGCTGAACATGATAAACGGATCCAGAATCATAGCCAGCAGTTCAAATATGATGGCAGAAGCAAAAAGACACAAAATATAACTTATCATTGTCTCTCTATTTTGTAACACAAGAGGCCAATATTTTCATATGTGTGTGTGTGTGTGTGTGTGTGTGTGTGTGTGTGTGTGTGTGTGGAAGGTGTTGCTTGTAGTAATGAATCCACAAACCATTATCATCAGACTCTGCAGGTCTCTTCAGCATTTAAGGTTATTATTTTTCTCTCCTGGCCCATTGTGTTACCGTTTTGCTTTACTTACTAGTCTTGTAGCTATTTTCAGTAAATAAACTTCCTAAAGAAGTGGATCACCTGCTGAATGATAGTGGAGCCCCATATCTTCCTCGTTGCTTTCGGCCCTTGGAGTTGGTGGAAACAAATTTACAGCTAAAAGGAAAGCAAATGTTGGACTTACATTCATCACGTGGCCAGAAACACAGAACTCTGTGCTATGCATGGTGCAGTAAAAAATAAATAAATAAAAATTCAGACTGTAAAAATCAAATAAACATATCTGAGTTAAATTTGGCCACTGTCCTCTCCTTGCCTGCTCGCACACAGCTCCCAGTGCTCCTGCTATTTTAGAATCATTCCTCAGAAGTCCCAATCTGACCACTTACACATTGCTCTAAAAAGCAACCCTTCAACTTGAATTTTATTTTGGGAGAAGCAGACGAAGTTGCAGGGAGCTAAATCTGGGGAGTAGTGCACACAATGAGTAACAGATGTAAAAAAAATCTGCTGCGGTTTCAATGCACTGTGAGAGGTGATGGATATTACCACAGTTCAGGTCATTTGTGTCAAGTTTTTACCACCAGACACCCCAGGACTTTACAAAATCAATCAATGGATAAAATTTTATTTGTATAGCACCTTTCATGCAGGTTAGTGCAGTTTAAAGTGCGCTAACAGGTGACTGAAAAGCTGATAATGAGACAGAGCAACATGAAATAAAGCAAAACAAATAATATAAAGTGATATCGAAAGCCAAAACATCATAGAAATAACATTTTTAAACACTGAAAACAGCCATTAAAAGGACAATAAAAGTATAAAAAAGGTAAAATTAAAAAGTCAGAATGCAAATAAAATAAGAAAACTATGAAAACAAACTAAATCAATGCATTAAATACATTAAAAGGCAGACACTTCCTATAATAAATTAAAATGTACAACATGGAAAAATAATACAATGCTGGATTAAAATTAGAAGGCTTAAACAGCCAAAGAATTAACAGAAAAAATGCTACAAAGTAGATCCAGTAATTGAAGAAAATAAAAATAAAGAAAGTAAGATCAGTAAAGCAAAC
>JAVDPK010002989.1:771020-785664 GCA_034780415.1 Cichlasoma orientale
ATTTTTAAGATTAGGCTTAAAACTTTCCTTTTTGATCAAGCTTATAGTTAGAGCTGGATCAGGTGACCCTGAACCCTTTAGTTACGCTGCAATAGGCCTAGGCTGGTGGGGGAGTTCCCATGATTCACTGAGTGTTTCTTTTTCATTCACCTGTTTTCACTCTCTATCTGTTTATACACCACTCTGCATTTAATCGTTAGTTATTATTAATCTCTGACTCTCTTCCACAGCATGTCTTTTGTCCTCTCTCTCTCCCCTCACACCCAACCGGTCACGACAGATGGCTGCCCCTCCCTGAGCCTGGTTCTGCTGGAGGTTTCTTTCCGTTAAAAAGAGTTTTTCCTTCCCACCGTCACCAACTGCTTGCTCATAGGGGGTTGTTTTGACTGTTGGGCTTTCTCTGTAATTATTGTAGGGTCTTTACCTTACAATATAAAGCACCTTGAGGCGACTGTTTGTTGTGATTTGGAGCTATATAAATAAAATTGAACTAAACGGAACTGAATTGAATAACCTACATAAGTGGCCGGTGTTGTCGGATTTATGCTTGTGTTAAATACTGTGTGGTTGTGTCCCCGTGCTTCACATGTGGTGCCAGCTGATAGGAACAAATAAAACACGAGGGCTTTTTTTTCCTCCTGGGTCCTCACTGTTTGTTGTGGTCAGTTTTTTGCAGGGTGCTAACATATTTATCCCTCTAGTTTTCTAGCAAAGCAGGCCAATTCAATTTCTCAGGAGGTGAGAAATCTTTAGGTTACGTGGTAGGTTACAGCATGGGCCTGATTCAGACCTCTGTTTCGTGTCTTTGCGGGACCTACATACGTAACCAGAAATCCCCTCTGAACCATAAGCGGTAATCACAATCACTGAAGCTGTGTCGACTCAATGTGTAGTTACATTTTTTGAGAGATGCACGTCAGGTTATGTAGTAGGTTATCGCGCAGGGTACAGAGGAGATTTCCAGCTACGTACGTGGGTTACACCATAGATTTTCCACTGAATCATAAATCCCTAGTAAAGCTTTACCTGCACACTGATATTTGGTTAAAGTCTATACATCTTGTTTGTTTAAACCTAGTCTAGTCAGCTGACTGCTCTTAGCAATGTTGCTGTGTTGCCAGAGTTGTTTCCAGCTTTGGAAATATGCAGTCTAATGCTGCTCTGCTGCAGGCAAAGGTTAAACAAAGATAGTGTTTCATGCTTCATGTCACTTTTTCATTCAGCATTAGTAACCACCGCCAGTACACTGACGGTTATGTAAACATTAGTAAATTGCAATTTTGCTGTATTTTACTTTTACAGAAACAATAAAATCACAATTAAGATTGTTTAGTAATCATCACTGATGTTATCATTTTACTTTTAGAATTTTTTTATTGTATCATTTATTGTGTCATAGCTGATAAAAGGTGACATTCCGAGGACCTTTGCACATGTAACATATTTGTTATTTTTACTAAATTCTAGTGTGATTTTTCGAATAAGATGTTCTGATTTCTGCAGAGTCAAAGGTGTTCTTCAGTGTTGGTCCTGAGATTCATGCCGTGGCACGTGAGGGCAAAGTAATGCCTGACTTGTTGTGCTTTAACCACAAGCTTTTTCTGAACCTTGATTAGTTTTAGTGACCAATCCAAACAAAACGTTTGAACAATGAAGTGAATGAAACAGGACACAAACCACGAGCTCCACGTCACAGTTTTCTGACTTCACCTGCTGACATAATATGCTTCTTACAACAAGTATCATAAAACATCAGTTTAAACTTTCTAATAATCATCATCATCAGTGGTTTAAAAATCAGTTATTTGGAAGTTATTAAGCATCGATGATTATCATTTCATTGTTTGTGAACAGTAAAATAACTAATAACTGCATTGTAATTACCTATCAAGTTACTGTTTATTAATGTGGTTATTATAAAGTGTTACCGCAGTGATTATCACAGCCTTTCTCTCACTTTGGAAAGAAAGGGGATAACACCTTATGAAAGTAAGAAGGAAAAAATGAGGTACTTTGTCATTTGGCAGCATAATTTCAGTGTAAATATTTTGCAGCTATGTTTCTTTTTTAATGGGTTCATTAAAAACAAATCATGATTTCATTATTAAAACTTAATTCGGGCATTCTCTCAAAAAGTATTTTACATTGTGGATTAACTGTATATAAACATAATTTTACGGAATCAACTTTAATTTGTTTGGATGAATAAAGTTGATGACCACGACGGTGCATCTCGGCTCCATACTGATTGAATAATTCGCAGCTTGTCCGCACTTGCTAGTTATGACAAGTTCAGCATCAGTGTGTCTGAACATGGAATAATAGAATAAAGCCAAAAATAGATGTTACATAAGGCTGTAATGTACATTGGCCAGTGAAGGTGTAAATTCATTAGATAAAGCATGGAATCCACATAAACATTGACACGAAAATGTACAAAACAGAATGAGTGGTTTTCATTGATATTTACTGTATAACAGGCACAGAAATCTATTAGATCATCCTGAGAGACTTTAAGCCATCAGCATCATCCCTTTAAACTAATAATGCTCTGAATAAAAGGAGCAGAGCGGTGTTGTCTGCTGAACTGTCCTACTCATCCTTCTTTGGCCCTTTATAGTCCCCAGAGACACATTAGCCTCTTAATGCTTTGTCATCACCATAGGTTAATGGACCTCACAGCAGTCTGTTAAAAACAATCCTGATCAATATGCCATGTGTGCAGAAAAGGATAAGGTCCAAGAATAGACTAACTGGACTTTTTTTCTTTTTTCTTTTTTGAATAGTGTCTATTTTTCAATATTTGTGAGCACTGGGTGGGGGGGGGGAGGGGGGGGATCATGCACACCAGACTGAGAACTGCAGCTCAATTCATGTATTTTTTTAAGATAATATGCAAGGCACAAAAAAGAATATGCTATTGATTTAATATACACAAGTGCAAGCACACCTGCTTAAATTTATCCTATTGCGCATGTATATAACTGCGGGCGCTCCTATTAAACATGGCTTAAGTTTAAAATGAGGAAGTCAGTGTATATAAAAGTAATCTTGGCTTCAGATTGCTCTAAATGTTCCATTTCAGGCAGTTTTTTGTAGCCTTGGATCTTTATGATGTCACTATGGATATGGTCATCTCAAGCACAGCTCTGGCTGTGAGCACAGGACCCCTTCCCACCCCTTCCTGCTGCTTAAAGAGGAAGTCGATTTAAAGGGAGAGTGGCCTTGAAGGGAGAGGAGCTAAAACGGCTCCTTTCAGACAAAGGATGCAATGTAGGTTTGCACCGAGGCCTAGCACAAGTTAAATAAAGATTATGTTGAACTGTGAATAATACAATGCTACTCCCCTTTAAGCTTAGCCCAAAGAGCTGGAAAGAAAGGAATCTGACCTAATCCTGAAAAATCTGAAATGAAATCGTTTAGACGAGAGAAAAACATGGTGGCTGCAAAGGAAGCACGTTTGAGCTTTTCTAATGGTGCAAATTAGTATTTTGTTGTTAATTGCCATCAGATGACATTATTCTGCAGTTTTCCTCCGAGTGGTTTATCCGCAGCTAAAGATAGAACGTAGATGGTGGAGGGGGAGATGCTATCTATAAGCTAGCATTTGGGTTCTAGTTAGCACTTCTGTGAAGTCATTCTCATCAAGCAAAGCAAGGTTAGAGGGGGACAATCAACACAGTCCAAACAGTAAGTAAACAGGCCAACACTTGTTCGAAGAAGACACATGGAAGACTGCTCACACACACACACACACACACACACACACACACACACACACACACACACACACACACACACACACACACACACAATTCCAAGCCTCTTTACATCATTATTTCTTCCTCCCTCTCCCTCTCCATCTCCAGCAGAGTTAGTCCCTGGTCTGGCTCAGAGTGTCTGGCACCTTTTGCCCCAATCATGCTCCAAGTGGGAGCATAGCTGAGGGGGTAACACGAACGGAATAAAGGAGAGGAGAGGAAGGAGCGAGGATGCAGGAAGACAAGGTATTAACACCCTTTTCAACACCAGAGCCCCCTCGCACAAACCGAGCAGAGGGAACAGTCTAATTGCACGGTGTGTGTGTGCGTGTGCGTGCGTGCGCATAGATTCGCATGCATAATAGTGAGTGCCCATCAAGGTTTTCTCACTAGCTCTGAATATTTCTTTGACTGCAAGAAAACAGCTTTAATGCAAGGCCTTCTCTTCATATTTTACAACCTTTGTGGCACTTTTCATCTCTAATACTTTCTGCTGTGTTCTGTTTTTTTTTGTCATCTTGCTAAAATAAGTTTGTTCTGACATGTTTATTTTTCTTTGTCTGCCTCCCCCTTTCCTTTCTTTGTCTCTGTTTCATTCCCTTCTTTTGTGTCTGCTGGTGTCACCTAAATCCAGAAAATTCAGACAATCTCTTTATTTCTCATTAGTGCGTTTTGACAGTTAATGAGTGGACTGGTGTGTTTTCGTGTGAGCTCCACCTGAGACTGCATAGTGAGTGAGAAAGTGAAGGAGGGAGATGGTGGATGGGGGTGAAATTCATGTTGATAAATCATGTGGTCAGTAGCACAGGCCTATGTTTATCTCCTGCTGTCAGTGGAGTATGCAGTCTGAGATACTGCTCACACACTGAAGCACACACGCATGCACGCACGCACACACGCACACACACATCAACGAAAGCCTACCTGCACTTTCTTGCCTTTCCTCTTCCCTGCACCCCCTCCCTCACACCTCTTTGCTCCTCCATGGGGGGATGAGGATGCCAGATACAGAGCAAACCACCCGTTTACATTGCTCCATCCACCCCTGAATCCCATCAGTTAGCTGTTTGTGGTGATTACAGGTTGACTAATTGACATTAAATCAGTCTCTCCCACTCTCACTGTTTTGCATTTTACATTCTAATTAAATGCAACTCCTCCTTTGCGCATACAAGCAAAATAGCTTAAAAGTTTGGCCCTCGTGTAAATTTGTTGCGGTGTGCACGTACAGTGGGGGAAATAATTACTTGATTCCCTGCTGAATTTGTAAGTTTGCTCACTTACAAAGAAATTAACTAATTTTTATCATAGTTGTATTTTAATGGAGAGAGACATAATATCAACCTAAAATCCAGAAGAAAAAAAAACACTACATAAAAGTTAGAAACTGATTTTGTTATAATTCGGAAATGAAAGAAATCTAAAATGACCATCAGTCGCCCTCACTCTGGAGCTCTCTGCAAGATGTTGTGAGGATGATCATGAGGAAGGTGGTGGATCAGCCCAGAACTACACGGGCAGAGCTGGAATAACAGTCACCAAGAACACCATTGTTACCGCACTACTTGCAGTGCCCACAAGGTCTCCCTGCTCAAGAAGGCACAAGTACAAACCTGTCTCGAATTTGCCAGTGAACATCTAAACGATTCAGAGGAGGCTTGGGAGAAAGTGCTGTGGTCAGATGAAACCAAAATCGAGCCTTTTGGTATGACCCACAGAACACCATCCCCACAGTTAAGCACAGAGGTAGAAACATCATGCTTTGGACTTGCTTTTCTTCTAAGGGTACAGGACAACTTTACCTCATTGAAGGTCCATGGATGGGGCCATGTGCTGTAAATTCTTGGACGAGAACATCCTTCCCTCCGCCAGAACACTGATGATGGGCCATCAAACATGACAATGACCCAAAACATACCACCAAGGCAACAAAGGAGTGGCTATAGAAGAAGCACATTAAGGTCATGGAGTGGCCTAGCCAGTCCCCAAACCTCAGTCCTGTAGAAAATCTGTGGCGAGAGCTGAAGCTTGGAGTTGTCAAGCGACAGCCAAGAAACCTGAAGGATTTAGAGAGTTTCTGTAAAGAGGAGTGGACCAAAATCCCTCCTCAGATGTGTGAAAACCTGGTGACAAACTACAAGAAACTGTGCTTGCCAGCAAGGGTTTCTCCACCAGGTACTAATGTTTTATTTATGCAGTGTTTTTTTTTTCTGGATTTTTGGGTTGATATTCTGTCTCTCATCATTCAAATGTAACTACCATAAAAATTAGACACTGTTCATTTCCCACTGTAATAAGTCCCGATTTTAAAATGCATTGCATATTAATACTGAAAAACAATACAGCTCTGCACACCTTTTATGATCATTTATGAGGTTGTACTTCAAGAATAGATGAAAACATGATAACAGCTGATGGCTATCAGGTGTCTTTCAGGATTTAGTGAGTGTAGAGGTGATTTTTGTGAGCACTGACTGTTTATTGCCAGAACATCTCAGCAAAGCTCTAAAAGTGTTTAAAGTGAATGCAATGATTGAGATCAGATGTTTCCTGATATACCCTTAAAGATGGAAATATTGTCATAATCTGCGATGGAAATCTCATTTAATTAATTCCATTAATTAAATAATAGTAACTCCTCATTAAAAGGAGTTTTTTCAAACTGAAATGTGGAAAGTCTAATTTAATAAGCAAGTTGACTGACATATTTTCTGGGTTAATTTTGACAAATTGACCTGATTTTGTGAAAGTTCCTGAAAATATTTTTTTTTCCTGTGCCATTTTCATATTATATGAATGTCAGTCAAATCAAACTTTTTCTTTTCCAAGTTCATGAAACATAATTAATCTAGCTTTTCTTTTTAAAAAACAAAAACTAGTATGCAAAATATTGTCAGTGCCATAGCAACTCAATATACACTTGATTCATGCAGGTAAGAATTCAATGATAGAACAAAATAACAAAATGTAGTTTACATTCCTTACTGAGAATGTTATTATCATCAACTTTCGCTGATGCAGTTATATGATCCAAACTTAGACCTTTACAAGAACACAGTTGGATAATGAAGATGGATGGAAACAGTTCATTATCTCAAGATGTGTACTTAAAACTCTAAACTCTAAACTCCTTGGATAGTCTGTTAGTACAGCCACAGAGCAACCCATATTATCTGTCAGATAATTACCCTGCAAACGCACCAACACCACAAACGCAGCTGAGAAGTCCGGTCTCTCCAGTTTCAAGGTGAAGACGAGGAGGCAGTAATGGTATGAGCACCTGTGTTGGTACCTACCTGTCACAAGTGGCCTTAATCATGCATACGTTTAACTGTAATACAGTTCAAACAGGTGAATTGTAACATATAAATTCACACCCCATAGAGTTGTTATGATGGTGAAAATTATCTAAAGAGACTATGGGGGTTAGCTATCATTGAGTAACTGCAGTTTTTGGCACTTTTTTTTATATCTCTGGAATGGTCTGTTTCATATTAATGTGTCAATTTATTTTAATTCAGTTTTATTTATATAGCATCAAATCACAACAAACATCTCCTCAGGGTGCTTTATATTGCAGAGACCCTAAAATACAAGTCAGTTTAAAACTTGCTGCACAGGTCCTAATTGACCACAGCATCATCCCCTGAGCTCCATCTTCCCTCTGATGTCCATGTTGAATAAAGGGTAAATTTTACAAGAAATCATAAACAGGTTTGCTTATATAACCTATGATAAACTTACGAACATAATGCTTTGTTATACATAAAACTACTAAAAGGTATTTCAAAAATTGGCTCCGTGACCAACTTCAACAATAAATGCTATTTATAATACAATCATAACAGCATCTTCCTCCCTAAAAAATATAGTTGTAATACATTAAATGTATTTACCAAATAATATGGAATAATACAGTAATGGACTGTTACTGGTATCTGAGCTTAAGTAATATCTCGATACTATTCAAACGGCCATCTCTTACCTTCTCATGCTTACAACATGTTAATCCATTGTTATACCTATTCTATACACCAGTGTGTCACAGAGACACGTTTCATCATGCGCTCATTGTTCGCGTCCTGCGCATTTACATATGTGTGCTTCGTGACACATGCTGTGAAGTGTGTGCTCTCACACTCATGTTTGACAGTTGGGAGTGTCACTGTGACATCCTGGCCTCTGTGAAAAGATGTGAGCCACAGTGTATGCAGATAAATGTGTGCGTGTGTGCGTGTGTTCGTGTGTGTGTGCGTGTGTGTGTGTGCGTGCGTGCGTGTGTGTGTGTGTGTGTGTGTGTGTGTGTGTGTGTGTGTGTGTGTGTGTGTGTGTCTGCAACAGGCCGGTGGGAAGGGAGACAGATTGCGTTTTAACAGCCATCGCTGTCATCTCCAACAGCTGTCTTCTTCCCATTCTCTATTCAGAGGGCCTGTGTTTGCATTGTGTCCCTCATGACTCCATTCAGACACCTACTGAAAAGAGAACGCGAGCAAGAGAGAGAATAAGAAAAGGAAAAAGCAGGACAGTCCAATGGACAATGCATCCATCCATCCATCCATCCATCCATCCATCCATCCATCCATCCATCCATCCATCCATCCATCCTCTTATGCTTAGCCAATTCAGGTCACAAGGTGCTGGAGCCCATCTTAGCTGTCATGGGGCAAAAACTTGGGCACACCTTGGACAGGTCGCCAGTCTGCCATTGGACAGTGAAGATGAAAATAGAGACAAATTCAAATGCAGGCAGAAAAAGCAATATAAGAATGAAAGGCAAGAGGTTAATGCCGTGACAGAGGCAACATTAGATTCTCCAGCACTATTTCCAATCTTTTCTGCCATCCCTCTCAATTTCTTCTTTCCCTTCGCTCTGCTATAAATGTTCTATATCCTCAATTTCGTCTTCCTCCCTTCATATTGCAACTCCACCTCCCACCACCCTTTACCCCATTCTCCTGTCTTGTATCTCTCCTCCAGCTCTGCTTTTTCCCCCTACCTCTCCACCCGCTCACAGCCTCCTCCTCCACCCCGCTGCTGCCGCTGCCCTGTCTCTCTCCCATGTTGTCTCTTATCAGGTAGAAAAGCGATAAGGCCGCTATCTTGCCATGCCAGGGCTTTGACATGATGCTTTAATGCATAATAAGTTCACTCATCTTTTAATCAATGCAGCCAAATGATGAATTTCTGAAGGGTTAACAGTCAGTCATTGGCAGGTTTCGAGAGAAAAAACACAGAGATAAAGTCTGCCTCCAAATCAGACAGGAGGGAGACAAGTATGCAAATCAGATATACATATGTACAGTCACTGTCAGATTCATAGCAGGCTCCAGGAGTGTTGTCTCCTTCTCAGCATTTTCTGAAACTATTGGCTAAAATATTTCTACAAGTCCCCTTTGCCTGAAATCTCTTAACAAGTTGTTGTTGTGATAATTGTGACAGATCTGAATGTGTGCTCTGTTTAATCTCTACTCAAGATAACACATTTCCAACCCGTTCCAAGATAAATATCTTGGATGTACCTGTTCAGCAATAGCATCATTAATTCCAATTTTTAAAAATAAATATTTCTCATAAATTCTGGGATTTTAGTGGAATCAGGCATTCCTTTGACTAGATCATCTTAGAATAGATCTTTGACAAGATCATCTTTTTTGTAAGTTGGTACTTAAGAGATCTCATATCAAGCGCAGATACAGCCACATTTAAACCTCATTATGACAAAGTCTCCAGTTTTCTTTCAGTTTTAGCACTCCTGAATTAATGTTATTCTGCAAAGCTGGTTAGCTATGTGCTAAAGTGCAGATGCAGAGTAATCACAGAAGCAGAAATTTTACTTTTTTTTTTTTAGAAAACCAAAGTGTCTGATGGTAATTAGTGTTAATATATGCAAACTACACTTCCACTTTTTTAAGTCAGAACCAGCTAGGCTACATTTTGTTTCCACTATGAGGACTTCAAGACTGTATATAAATGATGGACTTAGCCACAATGACATCACCTGTTGGTTTGCATGCCTCAATGTTAAAGTTTTAACTGCTGTCATGTTACTATTTTGGAGCCATAGTGATCATATTTGGACCAGAGGATGGAGTGCTAAGTTATCAGCTAATGCTAGCAAGCTATATTGTTAAAAAAAATAAAACTACAAAAATGGTAATATTCCAGCAGTTGGGGCACTGGAACAATACTTTAAAATAACAGAAATTTACCATCCAGATTTTTTTCTTTTTTTTTTTTTTTTTACCAGATGCTAAATTAAAATAAATTCTGTAGCTTTAAGTTTACATGCAGTCTTACTTATTTTTAGTTTTGAAAAAGGTACTGTTGCTGATTGAGTTTATTATGTTACTTTATGTAAAAATTCTTGGCCATTTAAGCCATAGTTAATGTAGCAAAATGATGTACCACCCATAAAAGTCAAAATACTACTGTAAATCTAGTAACTGGGTTTATCTACTGTTGGTTTTCTATTATAAGAACTGTAATACAGGTTTTTACATTCAATTTTAACTGCTGAAGGACAAATCTTGTATATTCAATAAATTTTTACAATTACAAAGTTATTCCAAATTATAAAATTAATGGATTTACCTTTTTTTAAAAATCCAGGAAATGTTTCTGAAATGTCACTGTAATTACAATGATTATATTTTTACAGTCTTTTTTTAATCTGGAAAAGCTTAATTTTCCATGTTTTTTTCAGAATTATAGGTTTTTCATGTTATTTTACATTTGACATGTCAATTTACAGTCTATTTTTGTACTTTATTGGTATTTGATGTATGCAATAATGACAATTCTGTAAAATTAAACTAACAAAAATTAAATAAAAATACAGAATTTGTTTTTTTTTAGTGTAGGCTAGCTAGCTGCAGCCACAGACTGCAACATCCATATCTGCTATTAAAATGTCCTTCTTTAGAGTTAAAAATAAACACTTTTATAACCTAGTACAAAACACTATTTTGGTCTAATAACAGCTGTGTCTGCTAGATTTAAATGATAATGTAGCACTACAATCTCTCATCCAAATATGGTAATTTCCATGTCCAGAGACACAAAAAACAAAAACAAAAACAAAAAGACAATTACTATAACACTAAACTGAATGATTTTGCAAACCAAATTAAGGCACTGTGGTTGCTTCCATCTTTTACATACAGTTCATGATCTTAGGATACAGTGCAATGGAACACTCAAAGGCAGTGAACTTTTGGCTTGGGAAGAGCAAACATTCAAACCTCTGAATGGGGGGCCTTTCAGAGGTTTGAATGTTTGCACAAAAATATGTTTTCTTCTCTTTTGAAAAATGGAAAAATATTCACTGTACCACATATTTTTTTCACAAAAAAATTTTCTATTTCAGTTTAACTGAAACCAAACTGATTTTAGGCCCAGCGACGCCACCCTCACTAAACCACTCACCCTGTCTTTCTCTGCTTTTCATCACTTATTTTCTTCCTCATGTTCTTCAGTCGCCCATTCAAACTCGCTAAACCCCTCCTACTCCTCTTTCTTCTCTTTCCATCTTGATGGTTAGTTCATGGGTCACCCGGGTGACAGGGCCTGAGCTGGGAGATAAGAAGTGGTCAAAATGGCATTACTACACCCAGCACTCTGAGGGGTGACACTGGGGCAGCGAATGGATGATGAGAGGGGGTGGAACTGGGAAGGATTGGCCAGTGGAGGTGGGGGCTAATCTGCCATCATTTCAAGTAATAACACATTAGCGATAATCATCGCTACACATGGAGAGAGAAGGACATACACATACACATATGGAAGGTGCACACAAAGACAGAGGCACGAATAACAAATAGAAATACAGAAAGACGCTGTTTCTTATTCATTCTCTGTCTCTCACTGTAAATCACAGCTCTCTGTACTTCCACCCTGCCGCTGCCCCTCCCTCCAGTCCTACGTGGATATCAGGCTGGTGCAGAAGGGCTCAGCCCAGCTGATAGCAGGTCCTCTGGGGGTTGGGGGTGGAGTACTGAGGGGTGAGACATGGGTGGGTGGAGGTGGAGGTGGTGGCAGTAGTGGTGAGCTTGTGTGTGTGTGTGTGTGTGTATAGGGGTATGGGAGCAGAAGCTCAGGGACTTGGAAGCTTACCCTGCTCCCTCAGATATGGAGGTCAGGGGTTAGGCGGAGTAGAACGGCTGGAGGAACGTGCTTGTGTATGTGTGTTTGTGTAGGTGCACGTGTGTTTACTTGACTCTTTGTTGAACTAAATTCTGTGTGCTAAGATAATCATAATTTCTGAAAATCTTAATATGTGTGTTCTGATTGACACCCTGCAGGTCCTGCGTGTTTACAGCTTTTGCCGGCACCCAGCAGTCAGCCAAGCAGATGAGTGTGTGTGCAGGTGTAACAACTCATAAAGAGAAATTGCCCTCTTTCCTTCTTCTTTCTTAGAGTGATTGAGAAAATATAATCAATTTAGGAGACACTTCATCTTGAGGCAAAATGGCAATTTGACCCCTGCAGAGCACAGGTCTGATGAGAGAGCGAGTGGTGTATTGTCACAGGTGCAGAAATGCTACAAAACCACATGTTAGCATTAAAAGGAGAGAAAGCAATTTCCTTTGTTTGGTGTCTGCTTGGATTTACTTCTCTCTTGGATTGGACGACACAGAGGCAGAAGTTTGCCAAAAAATTAATGAAGATATTTGTCTGGATATAAGAGAGTCAGAGACAAAGATTACGCTTGTACTTATTTAGTCCTGTTGCTAAGTCATGCTTTCTTTTTATTACCTTTTAAACAGTTCCTCCAAATTAAATGTCAGAAAAACATGTGCAACACTTATTGTAGGACAACATCCTTTGTCAGTGCCTTCCAAATCAGCTAGAGATCACAGTTGCAGAGGTATAACTGTTTTTCAGTTTGTTTTTTTAAATAACCTGACTCAGAAATAAATATTTGTATGAAAAAAACTTTTTAGTTTAGGGTGGTGAATAATGGTGACTATGGTTACAAGCCTGTCACGTCAAAGCGCATCATTTTGTCGACCTCTCTATCTTTACAACCTGACCTTCATTCTCAGACGTTGTGGCTTCAAAACAAAGTCAAACTATTTACTCCCTTCCTGCTGATGGGTAAATCCTAATGCAAATATAACTACTAGAATTATGCATCACTTAAATGTAAACCACAGACTGTATATAAAAGATGGACGTAGCCACTGTGACACCACCCATTGGTTTGTGGAATTTCTGGAGACAAAGTGACCATATTTGGATGAGAGCGTGCAGTTTTGAGTTATCTGTATATGCCAGCAAGCTTGTTGACCAATACAATACTGCAATTCCACTCACAATAACTGCACAGCAGATTTCAAGATAGGCTCCTTGTACAATTAGCCACTCAATAATCCATATTTTTTATTTGATTAAAAAAAAAATAAGCAGAGATGAGTCTGCTAAAGTCACTAGCTGTCCATCGGTCAGTCAGAACAGCCACACTGTTAGCTTGAAGTCCTGAATAAATGAGAACGGGTGAGTTGTAAAACAAATTAACCCAATTAATTAGTTGTTGTTATGAATGGGGAAATTAGCTATAGAGACCAAAACCACTTTTGCACCAGTCTATAAACATAAATTTTCTGCTATAAAATTGGGGATTTTAACATAGAAATCTGGGGAGTGGTCATTTTGAAGGCAGCCTCAAATAGACTTTAAACAACTGCGGTTTTTGGCACTTGTGTGCTAGCTAATATTCTCTCCTGTGGTGTAAACATTTGTTTAATATAGCCATTTGTAGAAATTCATTGATTGTTGTTGTTCTTTTGAAGACAGTTTGTGCTCATTGAAAAAAGTTGGCTATATTATAAATTTTTGCTATTGGCAACAAATCTCCTAAATGGCCTGTGCCAACAATGAAGTTGTGATTGTGTTGATATACAGTATCTTATTCCTCCGTGCCACAGAGCCCAGTTGTTGCCACTCTCTTGCATTTAGTGGCATGTTGCTGCATGATTATAACTGTTGGCACGTAACATTTGCACTGGAGGTAAATCACAGAATCAGTCAACCTGGACATAATTGAACTGGTTAATATTCACAGCAGAGCACGAACTATGCATTACTCAGTAGCTGAAAATGTTCCCCAACAAATTCTATATTTCAGACCCTTTTTTTCAGTTTATGTTAAAAATTATAGTCCCTAGCTTTGGAAATTTACTCTCAGAAATTAAATCATATATCAGTGAGCTGTTTTTCATTTTATGTCTACAGTAGGAACCAATTGCCTTATAGCTTAGGGCCACAGTCGGCACTGGGAAGTTGTTCTAAAAGGGATAATACATTGTTGATTTTAGTCTTGCCATGGGATTTTTTTGAGAGTGAAAAAAAATATGGAATGACACCGGCATCTTTTTTTTGCCTTTTCTCTGCTGTTTTTTCCCCTGGATTTCTCTTTTATTACTTCTCTTCCTGCCTCTCTACATTGTCATCTGACTTCTACCTTCCCTCCTCATTCTCTCATTCTCTCATGCCTCACAGCCTCTCTAATATACCTTTACTATGCTTCTTCTTGCTGCTATAGTTTTTCTAACCTGTCCCTCTTCTCTCTCTCCCTCCCTCTCTCTCTCTCCCTCTCTCTCCCTCTCTCTCTCTTTCTCTCTCTCTCGCCATTTCAGCTCCTGCATTCTTATCTCTATGTTGCCGTCCTCAGTAATTATTATTATGTGCTGCAGAGATAATTCGAAAGCTGTGAGGAGAGAGAGGAGAAAAAAAAAAGGATGAAAGAAACAGTGGCTGTGGCTTCCTGGGCTGTGCTTCTCTTATCTGACCTTGGGCAGAGCCACTTATTGTTAGGCAAATCTCATGTGCAGAAAAATGGAGTGAACGGCTGTGAGAGCGAGTGAGGTGGTGGTGGTGGTGGT
>JAVDPK010002989.1:785715-805296 GCA_034780415.1 Cichlasoma orientale
GGGGGGGGGGGGGGGGGGGGGGGGGGGGGGGGGGGGGGAGTGGGGCGGGGATAGCGAGGGAAAGGGGAGGGAGAGACTGAGGAGGAGATGGATGGAGGTGGAAGGAGAGACGTCAGAAAGCAGCGGGTAGAAGGAGTGTTTTATGGAGCGATAGGGAAAGAACTGAACGGCAGAAGAGAGGGATCGAGGTGTTAAAAATTTCCCAGAGAAGTAAAAGCGGGCAGACGTATACACAGTTCAGGGGAAGGGGACAAAAAGAGAGGGAGCAAAAGAGGAAAAGAGGACGTGTATTTGAGGCAGAATGTAATGAAGATGAATGTAACAGAAAAGTAGAAAATGAGAAAAAAAATATTTTTTTATGGAAAGAGAGAGAAAAATAGTTTAATATGTGGTATCCAGTTTTCATTGCCTAGTGAAGTACTGTAGACACTTTAGGCTTGTTCAAATAAATCCCCTTCCCCTGCTGGAGAGGAGTCATAAAATCAATTCACTATTTGTTTGGGAAGAGAGCATTCTCAAATTTGTCTATACTAAATTGTACTTCTTGTGCATGTGAGACATGATGTCTGCCTCTATTGACTGCTACCCATTGATTGTATTCCACAGTATCTCCTAGTGACCTCTTTTTACTGAATACACATTATATTTACATAATGTATGGCTAATATTTTGTATACATAGGAGCCTTTTCAGTTTTCATAAAGAGTGCTCACTTTTGTTACATCTTAACAGTTATTTCCATGCTGCAAGGTGATTTTGAAGGCTTGACGCTGTGCAGTGGGCACGTACACATGCGAGGGGGAACCATAAATTCCCATCAGTGGCATCTTAGGCCCATGAGGGGCTGATGTGTGGCCTTTTCTGTCTGCTGCAGCTCGGCTTCCTTTAATTACAACCCATTCTGCAGGAACAACAGGCTGTCCTTCCACCAGATTTAAAATGACCTACTCCTAGTAATTAATCGGCCTTCGTGTCCTTCGCTAAGTGCAAAGTGTGTGCGTGCGTGGGTTGGTGTGAATATGCCATTTTCTATTTCAGATTCACAAAATAGAAAGAAATCAGCTGCTGAAATGTGAGGCATATGTTAACAACTTGGATGGTCAGTTTAAAGTTCTGCAGCACTTCACTGTGTAACATATAACATGGTGAATGAACAACTCTATCTTTATCCTTTTGAAATCATATAGTGGCTATAGCCACTAAATTAGCTTTTCTGTTACCCTTTAGATTTTAGTTGTACTGTATTATTTTTAGTTTTAAGTGTTTGTTTTGTTTTGTTTTTTTTACCCTACATTGATACTGTTTGACACCTTGTTTGTTTGTTCATATAAGATTTTTCAATGACAAAAATAACTTTGTGCTGTGTAACGGCAAAATTTACCTGACGAAAGTCAGCTGCTTCTTGTGGATATGAGGCATGATGAGGCATGAAAATGAATCTGAAAATGTTAAAAAAAACTGCAGTTCCTCTAATGGCCATTAGAGGCTGGCTCCAGAAACGAGGCACCCCCCCCCCCACACACACACACACCCATGTTAAAATACACAACTTTAGAGCAGACAAACAGCTTACAGCCTGGAAGAAAAAAAGTGTTTATCTTCATGACAACTGTGCTGGGGCTTGATTTTTATATAACTCACCGATGTAAAGGGTGTTGACAAGCAGTGTTACAGGGAGGTTCTGTTTTGTCTTGTGGCCAGATCCCACCAAGTGTAATGTGTTAGAGAATGATTATGTGAGGCGACATGGGACATGTTAATAATGCTGAGAGGTAATCTGAAATTTTGATATATCTAACTTTAAAAAAACAAAACAAAACTATCCATCTTACAGCTTCAGCATCTGTATAGGACAATTTATTTTATTTTAGCAATTTTCTCCTGTGATAAGAACACACAATAAGCAAGAATGTGTTGTTTTTATGGTATTATGCTATAGTCATTGTACACTCCTGTTCTCTTTTTTCTTTTACAGCAGGCAAATAATTAACTGATATTTCAGCTGTTGTTCTTTTGAGCAACATGTTTCTTGCATGACGCCCATGAATTAACTTTTGAACTAGTGCTTATTAAAATGTGGGACATTGTCTCAAATGTCTGGGATGATGGACAAAGGATAAATATGCCTTTCAGTCCCACATGAAGTAGGACACTGATTGTATTAGAGTGAATAAAAGCCTTCTGAACAGTGCCAGGTAGCCAGCACTAGGAATATCTCATAACTTTCTAACTCTATCCTCTTTGGGGAAATTTTAAAAAAGAAACAAAATTTTAAATGGTGACAACCAAGATGCCAGATGTAAAGGGACCCCCCCCCCCCAAAAAACAAACAAACAAACAAACAAATAAACAAAAAAACAAAAAAACAGAGGGTGGCTACATCCATTTTTTTATATATTACAATCAAGATTGGTAGAGAATATCTCTCTCTAAATTGAAATGCCTTTTTGATTATTAATCTAAAGAGCGGTCAAACGGGGGTCATAGTAGCAGGTTGAATTCACAGTGAGTAAATGCTCCCTCCTGCAACCTGTATTTGGGAAGCACTGCAGGGATTGTCAGTGGCAGCGTGCTTGAAGCAACACTTGAGCTTGGTCAGACAGCTTACCTGCACATAAGATCGAGCTGATTGCATTCCTGATTTGGTGGTGGTGGTGGTGGTTACTAAAATAGCATTCAGCGTGTTCACTTTGAAATGTACATATGCCGTTACAAAACACAGCATTCATCATCATCAGTGCTAGCATCACAGTGCCTGTGATAATTCTTATTATCGTCATCGCTGATGCAAGCAGCCTCCCATGGCCTTCTGCCCTGTGATTGCTGATCTGTCCTCTTCAGAGCCACAGGGGCTCCTGGGTCCTCTGTCCCTTGTTCCCTTCTAAATAACGCATCTTCACCCCCCCCCTCCTCTTTTTAGCCCTTCTCTCTTTCCAGTCCACCCCTGCCGGCTGCTCAATTCAGCTTCTTTAGCCAAGGAACAAACAAACAAAACACCCTGGGGTAATGAGGCCACCTTGGGGAATGGACACAGTGAAAGGAGCCTTGCGTATTGATGCAGGATTGACTATTATTGAGAGCAAGAGAAAGAAAAGGAGGGAAAGGGGAGATATGGAGAGAGCAGCTCTGATCTGATGGAGTGGATTGAGCTGTCTGATGCTGCTTGAGTGAAAAAAGGTGACAAGACAAAACCCTGATCAGTGACTCAGGCAATGAGATAACCACCTTTGGGCCATTGTGCTCAGAGCAGCGGTCTGGATTTAACTCGCGCTTTCCCACACTATGAACAGGACTGGACAGTGTGTGTGTGGACAGCGGGGTGATGCGACCACAGTGACCTAAGGGTGTAGAACTGTTGTCCCCCTCATTAACTTGCATGACCACAGGAAGCTTGACCGAGGCAATAACATGGCATTGAAAATACTTAAATGCACGGTGAATGTTATAAAGAGTTCGTATCAATTAAAGACTGTGTGAGCTTAACTTCAAAACCTTTTCTTATTTTCAGTAACCAATTTGTCTCAGGTATATGAAGTAATTATTTGCACTGAAGTCTGAGTGTGAATGAAAAAGGCGCGTCCTTTATAAGGAGTGGACTGGAAAGAGGCCTAATGCAGGACTAGCCACAACTCCACCAACTCTGTTTGAAGATGAGCTGAAAAGTGTCTAAATGCAATCTGCAGTCGTAATGAGCTGCTGTCCACTAGCAAATAAAAAAAAAAAGCCACACACACACGCGCACACACACAAAACCAATGACAATCATGTTCCTTTAATCAAACAGAATTGATCAAGTAATTGTTAATTTAAAAAGATAGCAGCTTATGTATCGGTGTCCCGTCTTGCGCAGCTAATTAACTTCCTCCTACGATGGTGGTTGTTTTTTTTGTTTTTTTTCTTTAATTCCTTATCAGAGTGGACCACTTCAGATTTGACCCTCTTGGAGTATTTATTTTTTTTATTTATTTTTTTGTTCAGCATGCAGCCTCTCACATCATGCGCTGTTTTTTAAACTGGAAAATTGAAGCATTTCACTTGTAAGTTTATTTATGTAAAATAAAATAAAATAAACAGAAACACTTTTACCTGCAAATCTTTAGATCTTATCATGGCACAACTCGGAATCCTACAAAACAAATATTATAATGTATATTTCAGGTTTGCACTGATAGTAGACTGCATGTCTAAAAGCAGCATACGGTTTGTTTGCAGGAGCCACACAGGTGGTCTAGCAAAAAAGAATAAGCTGGCTTCAATCAAACAGGGCCATTCATTCCTGTTGGTTAAGTGTGAAATGCATTAATTCTACTATTTACATCAAAGCCTGTGACACAGGGCAGAGTGATTGTTATTTAATAGCTTTCTGAAGTTCAAAAATCCATAGTCATAATATTCAGAGCTGCCGTACGGTGTTTTTATATCAGATAACTCTCATGTGACATTATTACATCAGTGAATGAATCACTGTCACCAAAATGACAGGTTCCTTTGACACGATGTAAACTACTGTGGTCAAAACAAGAGCATTTTACAGTGAGAGTCACTGGGCACCTTGCTTCTCCACTGGCCACACAGTCTTACTGATGTAACACCTAATGCTTCCCCTTACAAGCTATATATTTTATAATACTCATATTCATGACATACATCTGTTGGCTCTGCAGATGTGGACTGTTCTGCATCTGGTCACAATGAAATACCATAGCCTGTTTTGGGGAGATAAACTACTCAAATGATAGAAACATGATTTATTTTCCTCACAAATGCATGTACACCCAATAATTGTTCAAATTGTGACCAGCTGTGCTATTTCCTAAATAATTTGCAAAAACTTCCCAAGAACGAGAAATGCTCTTCCTGATGTGCGCGAGCAGCAACTGTTACGTGTGAAAAAACTGTGCAGTGGGTCCTTTCACAGGGCTGCTATTTGATTGCTAAAAAATGCTAATTTAAAAACATTGTAATGATGGTTATAGTAATGATTACTAATTGTATCAATAATTCATTCATAAACCATGTATCAATATGATATTTATGTTGTTTTTGGGTCTCTTAAATTTCCTAAAAAGACCTGTGTGGTGTATTTATTTGGGCGGCTATTATAACTCTCCCAGCAGTGTTGCCAGCGGACACCTTGTCCTTATCTTTAAAACACCAGCTTTGACAAAACATCAGTATTTGAGACCCTGAGAATAAGAACAGGCGCACAGATCAGTAATGAACCCTTTGTTACAAAACAACGTCAGCATCTGATAACGTGATAAGCTGATAATCATTAACAGAGTGTAGTAATGTAAGTAAGCTAAGGCATATAGACTGAGTTTCACATTTACACCTGCAGCCAATTTAAAAACACCAGTTAACCGAACCCATGCATGGGAGGAAGCCGGGGGTACCTGGAGAGAAGCCACACAGGGACAGGGAGAACCAAACTCCACACAAAGAAAGGCCCCAGTTTGGATTCAAACACAGAACCTTCTTGCTGTGAGGTGACGGTGCTAACCGCCGCACCAATATCTGTGCAGGAAGCGGGACGCAAGGCAGGACACAAAGGTCCGCGGTCTTGTGAGTTATTTCTAGCCTCAGTCAGTTTTTAACATGCTGCTTCGCTGAGGGCAAGTGGCTGCTAGCAGCTTTTGAAAATAGCAATCAGATTATGAGCATCATTTTAGCATAAAAGGAAGGAATTATGTCTGCGTATTCCATTTTCAAATCACGGCATCCAGACAAGGTTCCTACCTCCACATTACGAAAAACAAGAACATAAATGGCTTTTATTAACTTTGGAGCCAATGATGCTGATAATTGTCGTTGGCTCGTTCGTAAAAGGAAATCTCATCATGTATCTTTTGGATTCTTTCTCATTAAATTGAGTTCATCAGTAATCCCTAGTCTCGGTGTGCGCTTTGCTGCGTTCCCTCGGTGCGTGCAAACAAAATGTTTTTCAAACGGCAACAATTCTGGCAAAACAAGAAAGGTGCAAATAAGCTGGGATTCATTCTTTATGCTTACATTTGCACTTTTAGGGTTTCAGATGATTCCGTGAGGCGTGAGTTTATTTTATTTGGACCCAGCCGATTCTCATACTATTAAAAAAGAAATAAATAAAACTGACCTGTGTTTCCCGTATCTGTGCTCAGACCCATAAACTTCGCGCTGACGCTGTTGTCATGCAGTATGGGGAATGTTTGTGATAATGAAGGCCAGGGCCAGAGTGAAGGGCAGCTGCCAAAGCAGGAACCTGTGTGACAGTTGTAAATGACTGGCCCGATCGGCTCCTTGTAGTAATTATCTAAATGGGCTCATTCAAAACCTCTTCATTGTGGAATCAGTTAATTAATTAGCTGTTTCACTGACAGGATAATGGTGAGAGCATGCTAAATAGATTAGTCTGGAACTTGATTTATCGTCGCAAGGCACCCCCCACCCAACTCTGTTTATCACCACCTCTCACCCCCCTTTCTCTCTCTGTGTGTGTTTTTCTCTTGTCTTTGTAGCATCTATAGCAGCCACCCACCTACTCTCTGAAATTTCCCCAACCAGATACAAAGCTGCTGAGGTGATAAGACAAAAGGAATTCAGATACAACATCGCCGAGTTACAAAGAGGTTTCCAGCCGGACAGGTGTTCAGTTTACACGCTGGTGCATACTGTGTCTCTTACAGGAGATATAAGGGGCACAGACATAGAAGTAAAATTATGTATGGAAATAATGAAATTGTTCAAGCCAGGGCCCCTTTTAACCCCTGACAGATGTGCTGTAGGTTAGGGTTAGGGGTTAGACGAATACCTGGACGTTTTTAAGTTTAAGCACTGTACAAAAATAAAGCCATTAAAAGTCGCAAAGGAAAGCAGGCAAGCAAACAAACAAAACAGTTAATGGACTTATCAGTATCATTGGCCGTCAATAAGGCACAGGTAGATCTGTCTGTAAGTACTGTAATGCATTCTATTAAATGAATGTGTTTCTTAGTGTGAATATAACTGTTTCAGTAGTTTTCTTTCAGGGGCATTTCTGGTGAAAGTAAGAACAAATAAACAGAATTTAAAATGATGAGAAGGCTTAAATGTCTTATAAAATCAAGAGGCCTTGGTGTTCTCTATTTTAAGACTATGTATTTATAGACCAATGAATTGTCTTTAAAATTTCCTGTAGGTAAGTGAGGTAGGCAGTAAAAGCACCTGCTGACAATCTTGATGCTCATCAGGGAAAGTCAGACTCTAGACACCCTCTCAAACTCGCCTCTCTTACTGTCTCCACACTCAGCTCCACTGGATTTTGGGTCTTCTTCTTTTCCTCCTACCTGGCAGCTCCATATTCAGCATCCTTTATCCATTATATCCACTATCCCTCCTCTGCACCTGTCCAAACCATCTCAGCTTTTCCTCTCTAACTCTGTCTCCAAACTGCTCAAGCCTGAACTGTACCTCTGATATACTCATTTCTAATGCTGTCCATTCTGGTCACTCCCAACAAAAATCTTAGCATCATCTGCTCTGCCACCTCCAGCTCCACCTCCTGTCTTTTTGTCAGTGCCTCCAGCTCCAAACCATACATCACAGCAGGTCTCACTACCATCTTGTAAACCTTCCCTTTCACTCTTGCTGCTATCCTTCTGTGACAAATCACCCCTGACACTCGTCTCCACCCACTCCACCCTGCCTGCACTCTCTTCTTCACCTCTTTTGTGCACTGTCCACTGCTTTGAATGGTTGACTTCAGGTATTTAAACACATCCACCTTCTGCGCCATCAGATCTCGAGTGATGACACTAATGTCCAGAGAACTTATTGATCCGTAGGTGGTGATTTTGTCCATGCTGACCTCTTATCTCAACCATCATCTGCCCCGGAGCAGGTTAGGCCTGCAGCATAAGTTACCATGATGATGTACCCTGGTGAGAAGTGAAGCACCTTCATAACCCTGAAAACCCAGAGTTAAACCTGAAGTTACCTCACTAAGTGCCTAATCCTACTATGTAGCAGAAGCCTTTGGTTTTTAATCTGAATGGTGTAACATGCTTAAAAATGACAAGTATGCTTCGTATTCAACCTTTATCTTGTCTTTGGCATGTCTGATCAGCTTTCTAAAGACAGATGTTCAGTGCCGTTTTGTTATTATTGTGCGTCTCTCAATTTCTTTAAAAAAAAAAAGAAGCTCCTCAGCACAGATGTTGGCCTTTTTTCTGTAGAGCAGAAACCTCCCTGCACATGCATAAAATAAAACAGAGGACACAAGAAAGAACATTATTATTTTTGGCCCGCTTGTTGGGACTGGAGCAGATCAGCGCCATCGGCTGGATCAGGTGTTATTTTGGTGCTTTATGGTCGCGGCGTCTCTTATTCAGGAGAATGCTTCTAGGAGTTTTTAATTAAAAATGTTTCTTTGGGAGGGAGCTGATGGGTGTTGGCCGAAGCAACTCTATGATGCCATTTTATTTTCTTTATTTCCTTTAATATTTTATTTCCAAGCTTCTGGGGCCACTCAAAACCCAAGCAGCTTGACCACAGCAGCTCAGAGTACAGAGCAGCTATATCGTCATTTCACTGAAATTGCGTTGCTAAGAAACAGCTTGTGTCCAAGTTTATCATACCCAACTATTGATATTAGCCAACGCTGCAACGGGAACTAAACTTCAACACATGGAACCTTCTTTACAGTGCATCATTTCACCTTCTGCAGTGGCAGCATCTCTGCATGAAGAATGTCAGGTGAATAATTTGTCACCGCATGATCACATGATGCTACACAGTTAACATATTCTATATATATATATTTTCTCCTGTATTGTCTGTAATCCTGAAGCTGTAGCTCAAGTGGACTGAGCACAGTGACCAGTCAGCCACTTTATATGAATAAAAATAATTTGCAACTGCAAGTGCTTAGCCCTCCGTGATATTTTCATGCGGTTCATAACAGCAAATGATAGCTGTCAGAGTGTGCTAGCCTTTGATTTCAGCTGAACTAAACTAAGCTGAATTTAATTGCACCGAGCTGAATATACTCAATAGCCTGATGCGGCATCAGGAATAATAAAAGAATAATCTTTCCAGTGTGATTGCATTGCAGTGCGTGCAAATCACAATGTATATACAAAAGTAGGGTGATGCATGAGCTGAGGAGGTGTGTGTTTAAAACACTCAAATAAGAGTCGCATTCTGTGGATGAGTTTACAGAACAATCATTTCTCTTAATATCATTTAAAAATCAGACGGTTGAAGCCACTTGTTTTTTTGAATGACACGCTGGGTCAACTCTTGGGCAACTCTTGTAAAAATCCTCTAAATTAGTCCCGCTAATGTTTTCACGTGTCAATGGTGACAAGCACACTGAAATAATAATAATAATAATAATAATAATAATTTAAAAAACTCCCACACAAGCAGAGAGTTACAAGAAGCTCGTGAAAAAACAACAAAACAAAACAAAACAAGTTCTGCTGGATGAAAAAAGGCAGATGTAAGTTGTAAGGGTGGTTGTTGGTGGGGTGCGGTGAGGGGGGATAGGATTATTGAAACACAGAAAGAGTGTGTTAGAAAAAGGTGTTATTGAGAGCACTGGAATCACTTGATTAATCAAGAAAGGAGAGGCAGAGCTCTCTCCTGCCAATGTCCAATCATAGCTGGAGCAGCTCTGGGTGCTGCACCGCAGGCCAAATCCCCTTGTTGCTCCACCAGGAGCATGAAAGCCAGGAGGGGAGTCTCCTTTTGTCCGCACAAAGGCAACCCTAACGTGCTTTCACTATGACAAGGAATGGGAGGGCTGTTTTGGGGGGGGGGGGCTGAAAAACAGCCTACAAGAGGTGCGAATAAGATGCCCATTCATCTCCTGAGCTTTACACTAATTCCCCGACCGTCTCCTTTTCTTTCCTCCGTCTGCTTCGCCACAAAACAACAAACAGCGAGAGGGAATGAAAACACTAGGATCTAGGGGGACTTAGAGCAGACGTGTAATCCCTGCCACTTCTGACCCTCCATCGGTGTGTAAGTCCCTGACCTCCCCATTGAGGGGCTGGGATGTGTGACTAAAGGACGGGTGACCCTCCTGCATACACATTTGCACCCAGACACACACACACACACACATACCCTATTGCCCCGAAAACAGCCCCTCACTCACACACCCCACACTCCAAGCCTTTTAAAGAGCTGAGCTAAGGAATTCAGGCTTTGGAACACCTCTGCGGTGTTGAAAAGAGTGAGTCTGTGAGGAGTCTATAAGTAGGACCAGGCCTGATCGTGTTTCTTTTCTCCCACCATTTAATTCGTCTTTAGAGGCCATCTCGTTAACACGATCTTCCCTTGCTTTTTTCTTACCTCCGTCCCCTCACAGAAAGACCCCCTCCCTCGCCTCTCCATCTTGCCCAACTTCAAAGGTCCCTGCCAGCCGAGGAAAGAAAGTCACCTCTTTCTTCCATTCAGCCTCTCTCGTCTTCTTCTGGCTCCTCTTTTCTCGCTGTGGCTTTCTTTCTCTTCTTTCTCCTCGCTTTTTCCCTAAAGCGGCCGCCGAGAAATCATCTCACTTACTGCCGCTGCTTTGCATTTGAAAAAAAGGAGTAATTAGCCAGAGGCAGTGAGGGGGGAAGATGGCCTGAGCGAAGGAGGCATTGAAGGAAAAAAAAAAAGAGAGAAGGAGATGGCCCCTCCTTGCCCCTCCCCTCTCAACTTCCCTCTCCTCTGTCCGCGATAAAACTCAGAGGACACAAGGCAGAATAACTGCCTACATATTTTCTGCCTACACATCCTCTGCATGTGGCACCAGCAGGCAACTTGTAACAGATGAAAGACTCTGTCACACCTGATGTAAGCTCAAGGTAGGCGTCTGAATGGCTTACGGGGGCCCCAGGGGCAGACACGATCCTGGAAAGTGCCAGAAATGGCAGTTTCAGGGGCCGAGGAGGGCTGTTTGCATGGGAACCCCTGAAATTCTTCACAGAGGCCCTGGCTGCAGTTCAGATCTGTCCTTACAAAATAAACACAGAATTCCTTTTTGTAGCTGCTTTGCTGATTCTTTTTCCTTTGGTGAACAAAGAGAAGCAGTGGGGAAACACATTTTTGGTTATTTTTATGTAAAAAAAAAAAAAAAATCAAAAAAGTCAAACTCTCAGGTTATAAAGCTCCATTCTTTCCAAACAATGTCAAAAAAGCAAAATCCTATCATGGTTATCTCACTTTGGTGTATTTCATTTCAGGACCCGGTACAGTCCCTGTGGTGTTCCTTCGGCTCATTCACTGTGTGACAGTCTATTTCAATAATCTACATGCGTATAGCCATAAGGCAGAGATAGGCTCAGCCCGAGCATATCTAAAGGTGCAGTGTAATCCTGTAATATGCAGAGTAGTGAGGAAAATTCATTCTCCCCTCACACCCACTGGGGACTTAAGCCCCCTGATGCAGCTGATAGGGATCCAGTGTTATCTCCACAACACAGAACAATTTTACACACTCACTTTGCTGCTCCCACACACACATACACACATACACACACATGCACCCACACATGCAAAACAAGAAATCCATGCCATGACCACCTTAAGCACACACACATTTGCACACAGCTGCTTCAATTCAAAAAGAATATTCAAATGCATTAAACATTGACTTGTTCTGTGCATATTTCTATCCGTGGATCACAGTGGACCTTCAGCACATGCACATGCACACACAAATGAGCTGCTTTCACTGTCCCTCGCCTCATGGACATTTACCAATATAAAATACCACAGTGACAATCAAATGGGAGCAAGATTTTTCCTGCAGATATACAGGCTGTAGAAAGTAATGTTTTTCTTCATGTTTGGAAAAAAAAAATAGAAAAATAAGTTGCGAAATGACTCTGGATTTTATCTGAGTGAATAAAAAGAAGAAAGAGGAGAACACAGGATGAGAAAACAAAAGGGGAGGTAATGGTGGAGAATAGAGGAAAGAAAGTGAAGGTACAAGAGGTGCAGGAATAAGAGAAGAGGGAATTACACAAAAGGAGAACAAACATGGGGACAGGAGAGAAAAGAAGATTAGAAGAAACTACAAGAGAGGAAAAGAAACAAGAGAAGAGGAAAGAAGAAGACAGGAAGCCAGACAAGAAAGAAGACAGGAGGTGAAGAAACAAAAATATTAAAACAAGAGGAGATGAAAAAAGATGAAAGGAAACAAGACTTGGGGAAAGAAAAGGAGAAGAAGAAAAGGAGCAAGAGGAGAAGAAACATGATGAGATGAAAGGAAACAAGAGGAGAGCAAAAAAGGAGAGGAGAGGAAATAGGAGAAGACAAGAGGAAGCATGAGGAAAAGAACAAGAGGAGTGGAAACACGAATGCAATTACGAAACCAAGGGCAGAGCAGAGGTAACGAGACAAGAGGAGATGAAAAAGAAAGAGGAAAACAAGAGAAGAGGAAAGGAGATGAGAAAAGGAAACAACAAATGAAACTAAGAGGATACAAGAGTTGAGGAGAAGAAAAGAGAGGAAAGCAGAGATGAGATGAAGTGAGAAAATTAAAAGAGAGTAAACAAGAGGATACGAATCAAACAGGACGGGAACAGAAAGGAAACAAGTAGACAGAAAAGTGGAGAAGAGGACAAGAAAACAGATGGCAAACAAGATGGGAGGAAATGACAAGAGAAGAAATAAAAAGCAAAGGAGAGGAGAAGAATTTAAAGAAACTGGTGGAAACAAGAAGAGAGATGACAAGAGGAGCAGAAAGGTAAAGATTAGAGGGGGAAATGAGAGGCGAGGAAACATGATGGGAGGAGAGAAGAGGGGAGGCCCTGGAGAGGATGAGGGCTTATCCAGAGGAGAAGATTGGGAGACCTGGATGTTGGTTTAGTCTGGCTCTTTCTGTTTGTATTGTCTGGTTTTGTTGCTGTTGTTTGCTCAGGCTTACATCCCTATTTTATCTGGTGAAAAGTTATGTGCTCCTCTGAATCTGTCTGAATTATTTTTTGCTTTTCCTGTCCTAGGCATTTCACACCAAGCAGCTCTCCAGCTGACTATACTCTCCTGCTTTATGTTCATTCCAGCGGCTTTAAATTTCAGTGATTCCCCTGGCTTGCGCCTGGATCAATATTCCTTCTGTGGTTTGTTTTCCTGCAGCCGACATAACTTGGCACATGAGCGAGGATGAGTGTTGATCCTTGGTATGGCACATATGGGCTGCAGTGTTAATTCTTAGCACTGTAGATCTTGCACTGTTGATGGTGTCCAGTGTTGACTCTGGAGAAGCGTCGCTTGTTGATTCGCTTGTGTACATCTGCTGTCAGGGCCCCCAGTGGTGGCCTGCTAAACGGGGAAGAGCCTGCCTGGCAGAGCAGGGTTGTTTGTCTGCCTCCAAACATATTGATCTCCTGCAGAAGGGAAAACATTAGCGATAGCGTCTGCACAGGCTGGGCTGGAGGTGGGTAAATAGCTTTGTCAGGTCTGGCGAGCCTTCTCTGCCTTGTAGGAAATGAATAGCAGGTGTATTTGCTGAGCGTTTGGAGGAGGGAATCTCCTGCCAGGCTGACAAGGCGGCCAGGGATGATGGGATGTTACAGCAGACCCCATCCCCTTTTCTGGTCATTAACGTGTGTGTTTGTGTGTGTGTGTGTGAGAGGGAGGGACGGGGTCGGTATATACCATAGCCTTGTAAATCCACAGCATATTTCCTCTGCTTGCCAAAAAAATATGCAAGTCCCGGTTTGAACGCGCAGCTAAAAAATTGATTTCTTGTCACTAATTCAGCAGATTTCATTAGATGTTCATGTTAGACCAGTTTGGTTTAAAAGAATATTCAATTTGAAGGCCTGACTGCCCATAATGACAGACAAAAACCCCAGAACCTCCCTCGCTGTCTGTGCACGTTACTTCCATTTGCACATAAACAAACACACATGCGACAAGCTGACAGAGGAAAAGAAGGAGTCCAGGATATGAATATTTAACAGTAGCCTCTTGCAGTGCAGAGCCTGCCAGTCATTGTCAAATAGGACTTAATCTTTTCAATTTCTGCGTGCAAATATTCACACTGGCCAGTGTTTGTTGCCCAGATTAATGAGGCTCTCTGCCCATAATCCTCTGCCGCTAATTCAAGTGGCCGCCGATGCGGTTAGCCAGGGGAGGACGGGGTGCTGAGAACACATACATAGCTGAGATTATTTCACCCCCTTCTCCTTCCCTTCTCCCATCTCCTCTTTTTCTGCCCAGCCTTCCCACTTTGTCATGCTGAGTCCAGTCCAATTCACACATCTCCTTCTGTATGCAGCTGACCAATGGGGAAGCTTGTATATGTAAGTGGATTAATGTATAATTTATTATAATGGATATTTGAAAAGGAAATTAAGTGGGAATACAGTGAGAGCAGCTGGGAAAATGTGAATGAATCGGATAACTTGATGAGAGTAAAGAAATCATTTCATCTGTTTAGTAATTATTATATAATCAGTATTTTTGCCCAAATAATGGCAATCTAGCTTTTTCCCTAGTCAGTCCTGAAAGATTACATGATAAACTTATTTCTGAAAAATGTTCTCCAGTGTTTGAAACGCCGCATTCAGTCAGTGCTTTCACTGAAAACTCACAACACTGAACATTTCTGGCATTCAGCTGAAGGGAAAAAGCTCCGAGTAGCTGATTAAAAAGCTTTTTTTTCTCTCTTTTTTTTTGTCAGAGATGTGTTTTTGTGGAGTCTTTGTTGACTCGTGATGAATGTGTTCTTTCACAATGCTTGTGCATTTTTTTTTTTTAGAAAATATGCTTCTCTGTGATTATCATATTGCATGATAGTTGATAGCGAATAAAAGGAGACCATATCGGCTTGGGTATGCATGTACATCTACTAGATATTATAAATCATTCTACAACTGTGTTATCACATTGAAAAAGCAGCTTAATCACAGCAAACGTCAAATGCCATTTCCTCTAGAAGAGGGCAGATGCTACTAATCTCCAAAATAGGCAATTTCAAATTAGCATGACTATGGAACTATTATTTTCATCATGGCTATATTTAGGTACAGTCTGATGCTTTGTCGGTTTGTTCAGTTTTCCTGTGTACAAAATGAACTGTACATGCATTTTCTGGATCATATGTCTGACTATAAGGTTGCAGGGGGGCTTGAACCTGTAAACCAAAAAAAATAAATAAATAAGTCACATCCAAACCTACGGCCAATGTGGAATCACCAATTACACCATCAAATTCAAACCTAGAATACATTTGCTGAGAGGCAACAGTGCTGATCACTGCGCCGCGGTGCTGCCCTTATAATGAATAACAGAAAAACTGAATGATATTTTCTTAATCTGTATTGTTCATTTGTACATTAGTCTATGTGGCCGGGGTTGCTTGGGGTCAGAATCGTACACTCTGTATAAAAGATGGACCGAGCTGCTGTGAGGTTTTTGGATTCTGAAGCCTCAAGTTTAGCATTTTGGCCATCGCTCTTTAAGAAAAAAAAAAACAACAACACCTTGATCTCCACCACTGGTTAGTGAAGTCCTGTTATGAAGTTCCTGCTGAGTGGTTTCACTGTTGCCATCTCTTTGAAAGCACATCTGAAGACGAGGAGATGGATCTCACTGTCTGATTCTAATAATCACCATCATTTAGAAAAGATGAACTTCATGTTTTATTCCGTATGACCAGAAAGTAGTGACTGAGCCCATAAACTCATCAGGAAAGTGTTTAATGAGGTCACAGAGCGAGCTGAAGGCTGTTTTTCCCACAGACTACAACCTGAAGTCTTTTTGCAACCAGATGAGTCGCCCCTGCAGGCCATCAAAAAGAATACAGGTTTACAGGCTCAGAGCCTGCATCCACCTTCCAAACAGTCTCTGGTTACAAGCAAAGGCTGTCTAACCTTGTTAGCATGGCGCATTCATATGTCACTGTGATATTGAATGCTAATTTTGTTTGATGAAAAACAGGCTTAAAAAATGTTCTTGTCTGACGGTCATTCGAAAAACTGCAGTTTTGTACTTACCTGTGGGTTCCTTTTTTTTTGGCCACCTGGGCACCCAGCTTGCATTTGATTGGAAAGTGGGTCAGTCAAACTCAGCCTGCTTTTAAAGACTACATCTGATTTTTCTGACACATGCTTTGGGCATAGTCCTCGACTCATGAGATGACACGTGTGGACTGAGGTCATGTTGTCAAAGTCAAATTTAGCCAAACACAGAGAATATAACAGACAATGAGTAAACGAGGCACTGATGTTCAGACTCCTGGAAAAGAAAAAAACAGAAAAGAGACTTGATGACCGAGTTATATAAAACATTATTAAAATCAGCAACGTTTAAACATTCACTTCAGTCATTTGGTTAAACAACTGTAACAACATAATTTCATATTGTTAAAGCCAAACTAACCAGGCTAAGTATGTGTTTTCCTTCATATGACATGCTTTCAATGAGGTCCAGCTGAGAGGCAGCAGTCCGAAAAGCATCCCACATCATTAGGCCACATAAAAATGCAAATACTCGATCTAATCTCCAATCTAATCAAGGTAATCTCAAGGTTTGTTCAATTACCAGGAGAAATAGCGAAGCCGGTATTGTTTTTACCCTGAGCCTGTGCGTGCATGCGCGTCTGTGGACAGATTTTGTCAGCATGAAATCATCATAATGGTGCAAGATTAAAACAATTAAAACTGAGATCACACAGAAGGTAGTAATTGAAGATGTGTGTGATCCATGGAGTGTATATTAGAGATGGACTTCACCGGTTCATTTATGGACTGCTGTTTTGAAGCCTTGAGTTTTTTGATCTTTGCTGTCTTGGCTTTCTGGAAGCAAACATCACAAACTGACTTAGAATCGAATGGCACTGTGCGCGCCCATAGAGCAGCAGCTGGTCGTATGGAGGCCACACCCAAAAGAATACCCTTTCTTTAACAGATGAAGATATCACAGCTTCCATTCCACTTTGTAATGTTTATCAAATGTGCTTGAAATGCAGAAGTTGGATTAAAAACTCAGTGGAGCCATTTAGTTGTGTCACTCATTTGTGGAGCTTTATTCAGATTAGTAGCAGTTGTGGTAATAAGCAGAGTAGTTGGAAGTTTAAACTGCTCTCAGTGCTGTAGAAAAAGGTCATATATACTCACGGCCACTTTATTAGGTACTCGCAAGTACCTGGTTGACTTGTTAGAACTAGTTCATCTTCAGAACTGTCGTAATTCTTTGCGGTATAGATGTAGCAAGGTGCTGGAAACATTCCTCAGAAATTTTGGTCCATATTGACTGTTATGGAAATTTATTTATCAAACGTGAGACAAGATTCCATCACATAGTTTATTTGCTCATATGAGGAGAAGTCACCTCACACCCCCAGAGGGGTCTGAGTGAGTTCTGAAAATCCACACAAACACAATGTACTTATACACTTTTCAGCCCCTTGTCCTCCCCCTCCTTGGCCCAACAGTTAGTTAGGAAGAGGAGAGCCTCCCCCAGTTAGATGTTCCTGCATAAAGAGAAGTTAACCAGAACGGCACTAAAACTAAGGACTGTGACCTCAGGACCAGAGAGGGTCCTGGGAGAGGAAAGATGTGTATAGGTTACTGATAAGGGGATGGTCATCTGGACCACTTTTACAACCTACAGGTCGCATCATGGTCACACACTCCATAGCTGAACACATATAAGAGGTAAAAGTAAAATTTTCCATAACATTGACATGACAGAATTTGCTGCAGATTTGCAGGCTGCACAGCTACGATGCCAATCTGCCGTTACGCCACATCCCAGAGGTCCTCTGCTGGATTAAGATCTAGTGACTGTGAAGGCCATTTGTATACAGTGAGCTCACTCGTTCAAGGCACCAGTTTGAGATGATTGGAGGCACATTTGGTAGCACATTATCCTGCTGGAAACAGAAGATGGGTACATTGCAGACATGGCTAAGAGCAATACTAGGTGACGTTTAAACAATGCTCAGTTGCTATTAAAGATCCCGAAGTGTGGCAAGAAAATATCCCCGACACCATTACGCCACCACCACCACCCTGAGCTGTTGATTCAAGGCAAAATGTGAACATGCTTTCATGTTGTTTGTGCAAAATTCTGACCCTACCATCTGAATGCCACAGCAAAAATCAAGACTCATCAGACCAGGCAGTGTTTCTCCCATCTTTGGTGAGCCCGTGTGATTTGTAGCCTCAGTTTCCTGTTCTTAGCTGACAGGAATGGCGCCCAGTGTGGTCTTCTGCTTCTGGAGCGCATCTGCTTCAAAGTTTGACATGTTGTGCATTCAGAGATGGTCTTCTGTATGCCTTGGTTGTAATGAATGGTTACAAGCAAGTCTGGCCATTCTCCTCTGACATCTTGACCGGGGTGGCTGTAGCTCAGGGGTGGCTGTAGCTCAGGGGTGGCTGTAGCTGTGGGGGTGGCTGCAGCTCCGGAGGTAGAGCAGGTCACCTACCAATCTGAAGGTGGTTGGTAATGGATGGTGGTTCGATTCCTGGCTGCTCTGGGCTGCATGCAAAAGTATCCTTGGGCAAGATGCTGAACCCCAATGTTAGACAATAAAAGCACTTAGCTTAGTTACACATGGGGCTTGTATGAATGGGGGTGAATGTAAACGTGTTGTATAAGCGCTTTGAGTTCTCAGATAGAGTAGAAAAGCACTATATAAGAACTAGTCAATATTTGGTTATATTGTCCCTGTACAAAAATAAACTAACAAAAAATGTCTCCATGCCCAAATGCATTGAGTTGCTGCCATGTGACTGGTTTGTTAACAAGCAGTACAGATCTACTTATTAAAGTGACCGGTGAGTGTAAAGCCAGTCTCTTTATACAGTCTAACACCTTTTTTTTTTTTTGGCAATCAGAGTCTTGCCCCCCTGCTGGCCATTTTAAAGAATGCAGGTTCTTAAACCTTTCTCCACCAGTCTCTTATTCCTTTCTGGTGTCCTTTTCTATAAATTGATGTAGTGAAAATCTAAAGAATGTGCCTAATGATGTATGTATACGATGTGATTAAACTAAGAGTAATAATGATGAGGATTACTTTTAATAAACCTTCTTTCCTTTCTGCAACATGGGAAAAGCTTTATAGCCGTATGGAGAGCAGGACTAATCACAGTGACCAAGACCTAATCTTCAGTAGATACGATCACCTAAGTATTGCATTGTTTGAAAAATCCTGAACCTGTCCTCTAACGTGATATAAGACTAGCTGTCTAGCTGAATATCTTTGGGGGGATAGAGGCAGTTCACTGATTACTAAATGAATGAGCAAGTTTCAGACGTGCTTGCTCATTTTACTACAAATGTTAAAATAGAAGCCAAACGGTAAAGGTTTCCTTATGTCAATCTTACCTAAATATAATGAGGACTACTATTTTTACATAAGCTAACAAAAAATACGAGCAATTTTCGCACAATTTAATGATATTGTCCTTCGACTGTAGTTCATACAGTAAATGTCAACTGCTGATTGTGCTGTGGGCAGTCCAGCTAGCTTTCTGACCCTCGTGATCCTTCCTCAGGGTGACTCAGATGAGGTTAAAGGTCCATGTCTCTCGCTCTCTTTCTCTCACACACACACACACACACACACACACACACACACACACACACACACACACACACACACACACACACACA
>JAVDPK010002989.1:810410-844634 GCA_034780415.1 Cichlasoma orientale
CTATCTATCTATCTATCTATCTATCTATCTATCTATCTATCTATCTATCTATCTATCTATCTATCTATCTAGTTTTTTTTATAATCTGCTAGACAGATTAACATACCTTTAATCAGTGTTTGAATCATTCACTCAAGCAAAGAGCAGATCCTATTTTTTTTTACTTGAATGGGTTCAGGCTAAACTTTACTGCTTTAAATAGTGCCTTACATATTCACTGAAGCATTTTAAAGCAATTTATTTTGCATTCTAGAGCACTTCTAAGACTGAGACCCACTGCAGGGTGTAATTATGAGTCAGAACATAATTTAAACTGAGCAGCGGGCCTCTGCAGAGTAAAAGAGTAAAAAAAAAGTTTAAATAGGTTAAAAGAACTCAGGACATGGAATCAGCAATGTAAGAGCCTTATTAATGTGCACCTCTTGTGCTTTTCTGTTAGTGGATGGTTCATATTAAACATGGCCAAAGTTTCAACTAATAAGGTCAGTTTACATACAAGTAATCTGTGTAAGCCAAAATCTCAAGCCTCAGGCTGTTCTAAGCATTCTGGTTTTTTCTAATCCTGGATCTTTACGACATCATAAAGGGATAACCCTTATATGGTCATGTCAGGTGAACAGTTGTGGCTGTCAGAAATCATTAAAGGATAAAAACTGATTTCAACCGCAAAATCATTCAAATCTACTCTTGTAGAATCCAGGAATTAAAATGTGGAGCTGGAAATGTGCAGAACATGAACGCTTTGAACACTGGTGAGCCATTTTTTAAAAAAGTTCATCATAATTTATTTGTCTTTAGTAATGCAACATCATAAGCCGAAGGGAATATTTGCAAATATGCATAAAATAGTGTGAAAATGATTTGAAATAAATGATTCATGGCTGCTTAAAAACCATGAAATGAACAAACAGAAATATCTTAAATACTCAGCGGATCAAATCACCTCTAATCCCACACCTGTTCTCTGTGTAAGGTGATTCTCATGCTTCCTTTAGGGAAGTGCAACTCTTAGAGCAATGCCTGTGACCAATGTAGCGTATAGGCAGATGTCGTCGCTGGCTGTGTGTCTGCATCAAGTCCTGTAGCTACAAAAGCAACAGTCAGATGACAAAGGACACCTCAGAGAGGAGTAAACAACTCCCACTCAGTAAATTTTAATTAAGGCCTGCAAAGTTAGGCTGTCACCCTGAAAGAATATATAAACTATTTTCTGTCCAGTAGTCAGCCTTGTGAACAAAACCAAGGTAATGTTGACAGAGGCGGGGAAAGTCGATGGCAATGCTGCACAATTTTTGAATGGAGGTGTGTGAAAATAAAAGGTGACAAGAAGCGCAGGTTTCAGTCTGCTCCGAACACTTTGTTTCAAACCGGTTTTTCCAGCCTCAGTTTTAATACTGATATTAAGCAGATATCCCTTATCCCTTATCTCTTGCAAACAACACTGTGAGCGCCGAAGCCCCACCCACCTGGCTTTCAAGCATTCTTGATAAAAAGCAGCCAATCAGATAAATGGTTGCCTGGTCGGGGGAATTAAACTAAAACAGCTTGTTTCAGACAAAGGATAAAATGACAGCCTGCACAAAGTCCCAGTGCACAAAATAAATGAGGATTATATTTAACTGTTGCTATTCTAGTAGAATCCAATAATATAAACAATGCACTGGAAATTTGCATCATAAGCTCCAAATTAGTCTTGACTGAGTCCTGAGAGAAATTTCTGGCTCCTTACGAGACAGTGTTCACTAGCTGAGGCCTCGCTATGTCTGTCTGCTGCTTGATGCTGAGCAGGTGTCGTACTGGAGGACTTAGCAGAGATAGACATGGAGATAGACCAAAAAAGGGAAAGTTGCAAGCCTTACAACCAAAACAATCAGCTCAAAGATCCTAAAATGCTCCACAGTACTGAGAAGCGCAGAGTAGTGCTAATTCTCAGTGTCACTTATGATGCTTTTCACATTAATATGCCACTTATTCATTTAGATCAGAAAATCATTGCTCCACAGAGGGATGCTGTGCATTAAGCAGGAATCTTAGCCTAAATCTAGGGCTCAACAATTAAGCCTATTGCAAACTAACTTTACTTTATTAATGCTAGTGCTAATACAGTTTATTCCTTTCCTTTTCTATATTAAGTGCATACACAGGCTGCTACTAACCCACATTCAAATATTGACATGTCAGCTTACACTAAAAAGTAAACATGTATCTCAGAAACAGTCACAGTCATTTCAAGAATATATTAAATAAAGTAAAACAAAATACTGATAACTTGGTGGGGAAAAGTAGCTGTTCTAGACCTTGTGGTCTCTTATTTTGAATTTATTTTGATACATATTTATAGTTGTTTATTTTGAGCACAGTGTGTGGCGTGTGATCTCGTCTCTTTATTGTTTATTCTGTTCTTGTTTAGCAACAGTGTGCTGCTATTTTGTCTCATTGTATGTGGTTGCACTGTATGATTATTGCTGTTTGTTCAGTGCTTCATTTTGACTTCTATAATCATGTCCAATCTTTGGTGATTTTCCAATCATTTCCTACGTCTTATCCAAAGAAGTGGACTTAGATGTTTCTGAAAAAAAAAAAAAGAGGGCATAACGAGTTTTGCTGCAAGGCAATCAAATTGGTTCAAACAAGAACAAAACAATGGCCCGAGTTACATTTTTGAAAATAAGACATTTAATTCAGTGATGAATGACCGTTTAATTGCAAATAAAGTCAACTTACTGAAGCTGAACATAATAGTCTGGTAAAAATGGTTATTTAATACTAAAGACATCTGCTGAGACGACATAGACGTTTTTACATCTGAAGTATTTTTTTTTCTTTTTCTTTTCTGAGCACTTTAAGGACCTCTTGTCCACGTTAGGTTAAAGGTTCATGTTGAAGGCTCATTCTTTTGGGTTTCAAAATCTGACAAACATCATGAACCAGTTAAACTACTCAGCTTAAAGCAAAACTATTCAATTTTGACCTCCTATCACAAGCTGGCAGACAGGGCACTGTGCTGTATGGACTGGTACTTACATACCACCTTTCTACTCAATGCAGCTCACATTAAAGACACTACATGGCAGTGCACCGCACCAGAGGAAATAAACTGTGGTAAGAGTTCTTATTTTGGGGGTGCAGCACTGAATTAAAATAACTCAATACTGCATTAACAGAAAACCTCCTAAACAGCCCCTTAATGTCAAATCCTATGTCTACAGTGGATTTGTTATACACTGAGACAAAATAACACTTTCTTGTCATTGCCATAAAGAGAAGCTCTGTGTGTGACGTGTGCAGAGTTGTGTACGCTCCAGGCTGAACACAAAATATTGAAAGAGATAGCGTTCAACACCTTTGTGTATTTATTTTGTCACTCAGCTGCCAAAAGTCTATTTTACATGGTTCTCATGCTGAGATGTGCAAATATTTTCTCATGTGGTGTATTAACTAATAGCTTCTATAGTTTCATTTCCCCAAAAGCGTGTGGCTGTGTTTTAAAGTTCCCTTTTGGGACACACATATGATGCAGATATTAAATTTGTGGGGTGCATACAGAAAGAGTGTTTTTATGACAAACTGGGAATAGATGGTACCCCCCCCCCCCACACACACACACACACACACGCACTCCAGCCTTCCTGTATGGCTGAAAATCAACAGGAAGGCTGGCAGGAGGGTGGAACAATGAAAAAAGAATAGGTTTTTATCAAGAAACACGTGGTGCTGCTAAGGACCACCCTGCACATAGCAACAGTTAAAAAATATTTTACTTGCAGGTCTCCCCAGTTCCCACATTCTCACGTGTTGCTGGCATCAAATTCAAAATGAGCTCATCTTTTCCAAAAAGAAATAAATCTCTGTTTTTACACAGGACACATTTTCTGTGTGCTATTTTCAGATCCTTGAAATCTCTTCTAATTTACATTATTAACATTTTGCAATGCAGTTTAATCAAAATGTGTAAGTACAACTGAGAAGTCAAACTTATTTTCAAGGCTGAACCCTAAAGCTTGTTAGGAAATGCGTCACTGGGGCCTAAAAGTTATTTCCATTAAAAGAGTTGAGCAGGGGTCAAGGGGTTTCTTTGGCTGACTTAACAGTGTAGCTAATGGGTCCAAGATGCAGCACCAATGTGCGCACAAACAAAACCGTGTTTATATTTCTCAGGTAGGACAACACTGTGCGGCCATTTCATACCCAGAAAGGAAACTAAGCTGTCCTTATCTGTCATATCGTGTGTCTGTGGGTTCTTCACTCTGCAGAATAAACCTTAACATTAGTCTTCTGTTAAAAACAGAGCAAAGCAGCCCAGGCAGAAACCAGACACCTCTCAGACATGTGGTAAGTGAGGAGCTACAATTCCATGTCCTATTTAAGGCTTTTGCTGTGACCTTTTCCTGAACACTCCCACTGTCTCTCTGTGCAAAAACCTTAGCAGCTGGATTTGTGTAAGTGATGACACATCAGAAACAACACTTTTTAAACAGGCACATACACACACACACACACACACACACACACACAAATGCTAATACTATCTGAAGAAGAAGAAAAAAAAGATACTCATAGAGCACAATGACTGCTTTGTAAAAACAAAGCAAATTTGAGTAACGGGGAAATGCTAACTAAACCGTGCAGCCCACAGGAAGCTAAAATGTGCAAGTGAAGTGCACATGTGAAAGGAAACTGAGAGCATGCAGTATAGTTACCCGGAAAGTTAGAATTAGCAGTAAGTCACGTGAACTTTTACCAGCAATATAGAGAAAAATCAAGATATTTCTGGGAAATACTGTTCATGGATAAAAGTTTTGAGACTTCAACTCTTGAGATGACTGCACTAGGCTTTAGTTGTGAAGGGCAAATGCTAAAGTAGTTACATGAGATGTGCCAGATTAAGTGCACTGACCCCTTCAGTCATCGCTTACGCAATTGTGTACATCACTTTCTATAGTTATAAATTGTAGTGTAATATTCATTTTCTGACTTCTCCTACCTAAAAAGTTTATGTAGACAGAAGATGATTTTTTTCCCCACCAAAATTCCTGTATTAGGACCGAAGGGGTGGACTCAGCAAGGCTCTACATGAGCCATACTCTCAGATCTCGGTGAAGAGGCTTGCAAGTTAAGTATTGCATCGCGTACTGTACAAAGGATGAATTGTGAAAACTGTAGTTTGTCAAGTATGCAGATGTCATTGTGCATACCTTCAGATGATGCATATAAGGACACAAAATCAGTTGCTTTCCAGTTTGGCGAGTTTTGTTTCTGCAAAATGCACGAACGAGTTTAATCCTCAGAAGTGTTTCACAACTAAAAATATGATCATAACACTTTGAGACCAAGCTGAGTCAAATTTGCCCCCACCAAAAAAAAAGAAAAGAAAGAAACAAAGAAGAAGAAAAAAAAACACGTTTATTTAAGGCTCACAAAAGCCGATAAACCACCTTCAAGGTGCTGTTAACTCTTCCTTCTGTTTTCTGCTTTGGGCAATTTGCTCCAGTTAACCAAGCTAACAACCTTGTCAGCAGCTTGTTAACTGTCAATTCGCACATTAGCTTGGCAGGCAACAGAATAATTAATGATGTTTAAGATTTATTTATACAATCAACTTTTATCTACCAGCTATTCACAAACCATTCTTGTTTTGCAGAGTTTTAACTGTCACAACAAGAAGCAAGAGTGGAATATGCAACTCAGCTAATTAGCACTGTAATACAGCAGCTCTGTTCACGAAGATTAAACCTTCCTGTGTGCTAGATGTTATACCCATGCCACTGCTTTTAAAGGTGTTTGATACTGTTGGTCTACATGTTGTCAAATTGATTAACATTTCTCTTTTAGCTGGGTCAGTTCCATGCTTTTAAAACAAGCAGCTTTAAGTCCTATTCTGAAAAAGCCCAATTTGGACCCTACTGAGTTAAGCAATTACAGGCCTATATCAAAATTGCCTTTTCATGTGAAAGTTGCGGAGAAGGTAGTGGCTGGGCAGCTGACTACTTTCTTGGAAAGTAATAATATCCTGGATGCGTTTCACTCTGGTTTTCATAAGATGCACTGAGACTGCCTTGTTAAAAGTCTCTAATGATATTTTGAGGGCTGCAGACTCTGGTCAGTGCAGTGTATTGATTCTAATGGTTCCGACATCAGCTTTTGACACAGTCGACCACAAAATTCTTTTACATTGACTGCAGAATGAGATAGGAATTTCTGGAACTGTTCTTATGTGGTTTTCTTCCTATCTGAGCAACAGAACCTTTTCCATGTTTGCAAATAACATAATGGACAAAGTCACTCCCTTCTTGCATGGTATTCCTCAGGGTTCAGTCCTAGGCCCCGTTTTGTTCCTCTTATACATTAGCCCCCTTGGTAAGATCATCAGTAGCTTTAATAAGGTGTTTTACCATTTGTATGCTGATGACATTCAATTGTACTGTTCCTTCACTGACTCAGAATTACACAAGCTTGCTGACTTATTTAAATGTGTCTCTTGTATTAAGGACTGGCTAGCTAACAACTGCCTTCAGTTAAATTCTAGAAAGACTGAAACCCTGATCATTGCTCCTGAACAGAATGTTTCTTGGATCAAACAACACCTCGGTTCTCTGGGCTCCTCTTCGCAGCCCAGCCTCAGAAACCTTGGTGTTCTGTTTGACCAGTCGATGTCTCTGGACAGACATTCAAGACTTCTGGTAAAAAGTTGCCTTTATCATTTGAGGAATATTTTAAAATTGAGGGCATTGTTATCCAAATCTGACCTGGAGACGATTATTCACGCTTTTATGTCCTGTCACTCATCTCAGGTTGGTCCAGAACACTGCAGCAAGACTTTTGACAGGAACTAACAGAAGGGCACACATAGCACCGATTTTATCCTCTCTACGTTGGCTACCTGTTAAATTTAGAATTTAGTTGACCCCTTTTTCTTCAGGCCGCACTCTTCGGTCCTCAACCCAGAACCTCCGGGAGGTCCCTAAGACCCGGTTTAAAACTCAGGGTGACCTGTCCTTTCAGGTAGTACCCCCAGGCTCTGGAATGCCCTGCCCCTGTCTCTCCATGTGGCAGACTCTGTTGATTCCTTCTAAAAGCAGCTTAAGATGCTTTTATTCAGCCAAGCTTTTAGTTAAATGTTCTACTTATTGTTTTTATCAGCTATTTGTATCTATTGTACTTGCACTTTGTAAAGCACTTTGTGATTTTATCTGTGAAAGGTGCTATATAAATAAAGCTTACTTACTTACTTTGTTCCTGATCTTCTGGTTGGCTCGGAGCATTCTGTGGGGAGTTTTCAGGTTCTCCCGGTTCCTACACTGGTTTCACCACAGTCCAAAGATATGTAGGTTAGGTTAATGATTCTAAATTAACGATGGATGTGAAGTGCTTAAAGTGTATAGAATAAAATATGCTATATGAATGTATGATTAAACCTATTTAACAGTAGCATAATATAATAGATATACATCAGCTTATTCTGCTGCAGGTGTGAATGTTTTCCAATTTCATTTAATAAAAGGTGACTGCAAACAGGTAGCAAATCAAAGAAGCCCACTTCAGCTGTTTTATCTTGACTGATTAGATTAGCATTCGGTCTAAGCACATTAGAATAATGATTAATTATTAAAAACTAGTGCTGGCCAAAAGTGAAAAACCAGATCTCTTTTTACTGGTATTTTTGATGGCTCAGTATAAATCAAGTCTGCACCTTCAGGAAAAAATGAATGCCATGCTCAGAAATGGTGCCCATTCCTGCAAATGAGAATTACCTGTTTGCCACTCTCTGCCTTCTAACTTGTCCATTGCTCTTTTACTCAGCGGCTCCATCTCTGTGTTTCTGCTTGGCTCTATGCATTGCATTGAGATTACTCTGTTTCAGATCCGCACACCCTGCACGTCAGTGGCACTCTTCAGCAGCTCCTAGCGCCCAAGGATTTACTTCCAGTGACCTGGTCCCAGACACTGCAAGGCATTTTATAGATTATTGCCCCAACAGGTCAACTTCCACAATGACAGGCAGGCGGTTTTGATGTCGTTGCTGACTGTGTCTGTGATAGCCCTCTGTTATAGCAGGCATGCAAGAAGAAAGGAAACTTAAACCTGACACTGCTACTGGCCCATACAGGTGTAGCGTTCTCACGCCAGATTATTTTACTCACTCATACACAAAACCAGAACATCCCATGAGCTAAATAATTTACTGGAGTTGGAATAAACCCTCTTGAATGCTCAGTATTGTGTAAATGAAGGAGGAAACACAGAACACTGTAAAACTAGATACAGGTGTGCTACCTCACTCCTTGTGTGTAAGAAGGGTGGACAGGCTCTCTTATTGGCACTCACTACTTCTATGAACATGCAGTTACGTTTGATGTGTGTATTTTGTTGAGTGCCTGAGTCAGCACCTCAGTGCATTGGAAACATTCATTTAGTCCTCACACGTCTATCTAGAAATGATGTGCTCTTCTTCTGTACTGCACTTTTGGTGTCTAAAACCCCAAAGTCACACCACCAAGTGACAAAACCCACAAAAGTTGGTCAGCATTAATCATCGGCCCTACCTCTCAAAATGCAGTGTTATTTCCTGTGTGGTTACAGCCTGTTCATGTCAAATTACAGAAGCAGCTGGACTCAAAAGCAGGCCACACGAAACCAATGCAAGTTTTAAGCACTTTACAGGATTCAAAGGCGAGGGAGGCAGGTGTGTTCAAATCAGGTAAGTTAGTTTTCCGCACATGGACCCAGCTGGGGGACACTGGAGAACTGCCAAAGAGGAGAGGACTGGTGAATATCAATGCACTAGAGTATTTTGCCTGTGGAGATTTTGCCTCCTCACGTGGACGTTCGATTGTTTCAAAACCCCGACCCAATTCTTGCGCAACTGTTTCAGACGTGTCATTTTTTTTCACAAAGCCGCGCCTTGCCCATTATTATTTGCATGAAACTCAAGGCTAGCCAAGGCACACACAGAACAAGGTCAGGTAACAGAAGGCACAAGCCAAAAACGCTCACATCGAGAGCTTGATTACCATCAGAAGGGTGACAATGACCTGGCAAGGAGTGAGGTTTCTGCTGACCCTTTTATCCCCTTAAGTGATGAGATAATGACAAACAGGTGCGCTGGCTGAAACTCGGTCAGGGATACCCCACCCAAGGGCGGGGCAAGGCACCAAGGCCTGCCCAACTCCACCTGAGAATTGAAAGAATGAGAGAGACAGAGGATGCAAAAGAGAGCAGTCCTGCCAGAATGATGCAATTCACTGTTCTGCTGTTTATGTCCTCAAGGACAAGAGCTTCACAATGGGACTCTCATGGCACAGTGCTAATTATGATTCTAAATAGCCATGGTTTATTTATGTGAGCCACATTTTTCATGCTATTGTTCTGCTCAGTTTCAGTAGCTGCAGTAATTTACTATGTTTCACCACTGCTGACATTCGTAAAACATTTAAATGGAGCTCAGATAACCGCAGAGATACTCTTGAGATTTCCCGTTTGTTACATCCTTGTGGATCACATGAACTGCTGTGCAATGGCGCTCCTCCGTGTACGAAATGCATGCTGTGTTCTTGTCTGTCAGCCTGACATGCTGCGGTAAGGCTTTTAAATGAATGAATATGATGAGAGTTTTTTGCAGTGTTCTTCAGTTCGTGGCTCTGGTAAAACTCAACACTTCTATCTGAAAGCAGCAAAGCTAAAAAAGGGAAGGTGTACTGAGAGTATAGACTGTATATAAGAGACAGATGTGGCCACTCTCATTTTGGGGCCTAAAACTGTCCTTTTTCACTTTGAGGACCATAATATGCTAAATTAACCTCTTCTTGTATTCAACTCAATTCAGTTTAAGCAACTGAGACTGCAAACTCATGAGGAAAGTGTTTAGCAAAAATCAAATGAGCAGCAGGGTCATTTTCCCATCAACACAGGTACTTCCTGTATTTACTTCCTTTATTGCCTTCACTTGATGAAGCCAATCATGTTAAGCTTGCAGTAGACACAAGTTTCATGTAACCCTCCTTTGCATATATACTGGAAATGAACACTTTGCTGAAGGGTGAACAGCTTGTATCCATCCACCAGTTAGAATTTTGCACACAGCTAAGCTCTGGGTTTGAGTATGGGTTTGTAGATGGTGTAATGCCTCCCCTCTGTTTTATACATTATCCTGCCCATCCTGAGAAACTGGACGACATAGGAAAACCTCTGTCTCTCATATCCAAGCTGAATCAACTCACCTTCAGTGCTGAGTACACAGTGGAAAAAGAGATTTTGATTAGCACCATCAGAATAAAAAGTGAAACCGAGGTTAGACAACTGTGTCCTGCATTTGGATATTTAATGAACAAAATGAAAAAAAAAACTGTACAGATGGTTTGTTGTGCGGTGAGGCAATAAGCTTTTGTTATTGTACATTATGGAAAGAAACAAACTTAAAAAAACAAAAACAGACGTTAGTGTTGCATTTTGTTATTTGTTGAGAGAATTTTAGATTTGGGAGACGCATCAAAATGATCCCAAAACTGCATCTGAACCAACACCTCAACACGGATATGACAGGAACTGGGAACAGTCAGAAACAGGTAAGAGCATGTTAGCTCTTAAATGTAAACACTCATTACAGTCTAATTACCAGTTATTAAAGAGTCATTGAGCCAAATATCTGTTTTTCCCCTACAACAAGTGAGAATTTTTTTTTCTTTCAGTATCAGAACATGAAATGAACCAAAGAACACTTTTTGGAAAGACATGTTGCTCTTGGAATTTTTTTTTTTTTAATTGGACTTTGTGTGAAGATAGAAAGACACAAAGTTCTTAAAGCCTGAACATATAAACTCAAAATTATCTTTTAGATACACAACTCTGAAGAATGTGCCTGAGAGTACACTGAACCGCTCCTTTAACTCTCACAGTGCTGATTCCACAGAGCTGTAAGTGCATCACTCCACACTAAACTGTACAAAGTGTTACACAGGTGATAAATAATGGGCTAATCATTTTTTCATTATAGCTGGATAGGTTCATCCCCAAATGACACATTAGTGACAGAAACTAATTCAAGTGACCTCAGCATACTGGCAGCTCTTTAAAATGTCAGCTGAAGCTGACGCAGCCGTGCGGCTGCAACAGGGACGTAAGAGCAGAGTATAGAAAAAAAATTGTGCTTTTTGAATAAATAAATATTTCACACAGGTACAGTTTAATGCGGAGCGGCCCAAATACGATTTTCATATCTTAAATCTGCATATTATTTTGAATCTTTTGGTTTCTAAAAGGCCCTTCACCATTGCTTATAACCCATGATAACTTCATCTTGATTTGTAACTCCAAAGATAACTATAACAGATAGCAGCAAATTTGAAAACAAAAATGACTGAAAAAACATTTGTTCCTGATTAATCCCATGTTAATTTTAGCTTTCAGCTAACCTTTATGACAATGTAAAGGACCCACTGACTGGAATAACTTCTGCTTTTCCTCCACCTTCTCCTCAAGGCACTGAATGAGCACAGGGTCCACTTTGGGGTCAAACTTATTGGCAAACCAGTGGCCATAGTTCAGCAACCAACGCAATTCTCCAGCACCAAAAATACAAACACTGCGAACATGCTCCCCTGTGCACGGTGGGTACAGGTTCTCCTCCAGGTACTGCCACTTCACCAGCCTGGTTTTACTCATCAGATCTGTGATATCAGGCTCGGATCTAGATACCTCTCCAGGGATGCCCGGCAGTCGCACAAGTGTGGCCCAAAAGTGCTCATCTGGGGAGTAGGTGTCCTCTGACCAGGCCAAAAAATCTTTCACTACAGCAGATTTATCCAAATGCTCGATGAAGTCCCTGGACAGTACAAAGTAGGCATTACCGGAGAACACCTCAATCCCGTGCGGTGGCGGAGTCTTTTCCTGCTCCGTTTTCACCGGCAGTTTTTGATATTCAAAGCTGACATCTTTCAGCTCGTGGTGAAAGGTGAACCTTTGTTTCTTAGCTGCTGTGGGCCGGCTTGTCTCTAACATGTTCCTGCCATTTAACGTCTTTAGTTCTGACACCAGCTCCATGTTGGACTTGAGGGGAAAGTCTTGGCCACAGAGGTTGATGACATACTTCCACTTGACTTCTGACCTCAAAAGGTCAGACAGACAGTTGAGATCAGCCTTTAATCGGCTAATGCTTGCATAATAAACAGATTCTCGCTTGCTGACGATGAAGACATTGGGCAAACATTGGGCCAAACCCTCCATGGCTGAGATGAACTCAGCAGAGGACTTTTGATCATAGTGGATACAGTAGATATTACTGGGTGAGTACAGTGATTTGATGAGTCTCTCTACCATCCAGGCAGATTTATGCACAACCAAAGAATAAGCAATAGGAAAGTCTTTCTCCTCTTCTGTGACACACACGTCATCATAACCTCTGTACTTGGTGTATAAGGTACAGTTAGATGTGAGATAAGTTAGACTTTCATCTTTCATCTCTACAATTTCTTGTTTTCTGATTATCAGAGCTTTCCCCACCTCCACTGGGTCCATGTCATATATGGCTGAGCAGTCAATATTGTACCTGTGAATAGCCTGAATGCTTGAATCTGTTTGCAGATGTGAAGACTCGGTGATGTAGCCGTGCTTGACGTAGACCAATAGGACACATATAGTCAGCAGTGACAGGAGGGAGGGAAGGAACTGTTTTCCTCTTAGATGCAGTAATAAACATCTTATATTCATTCTGTAGAGAGAAAACACAGTATGAAAGAACATAAACAAACAGCTTAAATGTGTTTTTACAGTGGGGGGGTGTTTGATCCTTGTAAGTTTGCTCATAAAGAAATGAACAGTGTCTCATTTTTATGGGAGTTTCATGAGACAGAATATCAACTAAAAATCCAGCAAAAACAAACAAACAAAAAAACACGTTACATAAAAGTTCTAAATTGATTTGCATGTTATTGAGTGAAGTAAGTACTTGAGCCCCTTCAAACCCAGCCAGAATTTTGGCTCCCACAGATTGGACGTGTGCCCACGTGGCACACAGATAACAAACAATCAAACATTGTGGCTAATATTGCATCTTTTGATTTCCTCCCACTGGTACAATCACTGAATCTAAGTATGTGGCAATCCCCCCATTACGGCCCGGCACTTGGCTAGGATCCTCATATTGGATTTCACTAAGTAGCTTAGAAATGTGAGTACTATATGACTTCATATTTTGATGCATTATTCTTTCTGCTGTGAACAGTATTTGTGCCAATTTTGAACAAATTCTATCGGCTACCAGTCAGCATTTTTGAACCAGTGCTGGGTCAGGGTTGCTTTGACATATTTTTTTATTTGTCACAGAAAAGTGATCTTGGTATCACTGGAAATGCCTTTTAAGGGCTTTCCAATGATATCGGGGTTTTTTTTTTTTTGTTTTTTTGTTTTTTTTTTACCTATACCGATACCTATACAACCTATTTAATGTTGGTCAAAGACTATCAATGCAACTACCATCTATAAAAAACATAAAAAAGAAGAAGAAGCGGACACCACTGACACCTATATTGACACCTATAGTCTACATAGTCCGAGTTTGAGACCCCTGATCTAGGAAGTAGGAAACGTGAAACAGTCCGTGTTGTGAGAAACACTCACCTTGCTCCGCACGCTGGTGCCGGTCTCTAAAAGCCTGGCAAGCCGTTTTTTCAAGCACCCTGAAAGTTGTCAAAACTTTGTTTCAATGCACAGGTTTGTTCTTCGCTGCTTCGACATTAAAACTTCTGCATACACAAATGAACCGAAACCGTGAAAAACTTACCGAGGAACTTAAAAATAAGCGTGGACGTTCATCCTCCCTGACCTTCCACTTTTTACGCTCCGCTGCCGCGACATCTGTCGACAGCATAAACTTGAAAAAAAAAAAAAACCAACTGAATTTAGTGCGCTGTTACTGAGAGGAAAATGCGTTACAAGAAGCGCAACGTGCTCGCATAGTCAACACGAATGGTGTCGCGCTGAGGACCAAAGGACAGCGATGCTATCTGAGATATATACCCGGAAAGAGGGAGGGATTGAGAAAACTAATTACAGATCATTGTAAAAAAAAAAAAAAAAAAAAAAAAAAAAAAATCCCAGTGTTCTGCATATTATTACTGGTTTGAAATGTTCCTGTAGGCAATAGCCTTACTTTAAGAAGAGAAAAGGATGAGAAAAAAGCAGGAAATGAGCGTAAAACGACTTCTTCCTGCACAGGTAGCCTACCCTCACAGTGGGCGCCGTTAGAATAAGCTTGTGTTTGGTCGGTTATTTCTTTGTTGTTACAACCCTTCTTGGCAATAGATTTTATAGCGCTGGAAAGCCTTTTTAATTCCCCTTAAATGGCTGCGCCCATGAAAAACTTGCCAAATCTGTGCCAATGCCAAGCAGCTTATTCTGCTGTTGGCTCTTGTTTGGTGTCTTTATTTGATTAGATAGTTGAAGAATAGCTCGTAATTTAACAAGAAGAATTGTTCCATTGTTCTCGGGTAAATAGATCCTGATTTTGGATTAAAAGAAGCCCTTCCACCTCTGATTCATTTTTATGTTTTATGCACATTAATAACGTAAAGAGTACAGTGAAGGCATTTAGGCCTATGGGTGTAAAGAACTGAGGTTAAGCTGAGAGATGAACACTCATGTAAATATTTACACTGTAAAAGTAACAAAGCATGAATATAATCAAACAACAAAATGCTTAAAGAATCAGAGAGAGCCTTTTTGCAATAAATTAAAACTGCTTGTCATTATCTCTCGGGCTGTGTGTCATTTGCACAAAACTCCGAGTATTATATTACCCCCCTCCTTATTTATTCACACCTATCCAGCGGTTATGTGCCATATGCTCGGTCTCTCTCTCCCTCCCACTCTCTGTATGTCTTCCGTGAATAAGCCGAGTGTGTATAAGATGAAAACAAATACTGCTGCTATTGATTACACTCCTCTCAAAACAGTGGTGACAGTGGTTGTGTAATACTACCAAGATGTTTTTTCAAAAGAGAATCACATTTATTTCCATGTTTTGATGCAGCGGTGTATGTGTGTAGTATCTTTTCATCACCAGTCAAATTTTTTGTAATTTGCATATGTTGGAAAAATAAAAATTTTGCATATATTAAGATGACAGGACAAACAAGAATGGATGGACATAACAATATTTTAATAACTGTGTTACAATCTTTTTTTTTTTTGCTCAGAAATCATCTTAAAAGAGAATGAATGTGAAAGTGAATGAAGCCTTGCTCGTTTACATGACTACAGTGTTACAGCTTTGTATGTATTGTAAAATTATACTGGACCCCAATTAATGACGAGACCTCTGGATGGCTAATATTCCTGTCAGTATTGGGAATAAGCAGAAAAGCCAGATTAGGAGCCATGACAGGAGCCAGAGGGTTGGGCCAAAAAAAAAAGAAAAAGAAAAAATGCTGTTAGTCTGCTGTAAACCTACCCAAGAACCACCTTCTGCACACTGTGAAAGGCCACTCTGTCTCTGCCAAATTCCCAGCCTGGCTCCAGGTTTTCATACATAAATACAGCTTTATGTAGGAGGTGTAGGCACTATGTGAGCACAATATAAACACAAATATTGCAGGTCTTGTAGCTAGATTCCGCTAGCTAGATCAAGGGCCATATTCACAAAACATCCTCAGACTAAAAGTAGCTCATGACAGACTTAGTAAGGGCTAAAAGTAACACCTTCAGGGCTTCTGTTAGTCCTCCTATTGAGTCATGTAAAAAACTACTGCAATAAAGAAAAAAAAATTATGTTAGAGAACTCTGCAGATTTACAGCTGGTAAAATTAGTGCAGTAAGTACCACAATAGGAAAATGATTAGTTCTATAACCTGAATATCTGTCTATCTGGACAAAATTATTGGGCCACTCTCTTCATCTCTGAATTCAGTCCCATTGTGACAGCTGTATAAAATCAAGCACCTACCCATTCAGACTGCCTTTATAAAACACCTGTGAAAGAATGGGTCATAATAAAGAGCTCAATGAATTTGTGGTATTGTAATAGGATGCTTCCATTGCAACAAGTAAGTTTGTAAAAATTTCTTCCCTCCTAGATAGTCCATGATCAACTGTAAGTGATATTACTGTAAAATGGAAGCATTTAGGAAGCACAGTAACTCAGGCACAGAGCAAGAAAAAGAATAACTTTATCCAAGAAGGAAATTCATACGTCCGGCATAACTCATCTGCTATTTGTATGGGATTGAAAAGCCTGTTTTACAACGGAGAGACGGGAGTCTTCCAGTACTGATGCTGTTTTGTTCCATAAAGATGTTATAAAGTGAGTGATCAGAGTTGTTCAGGATGGCTTCTAATGTCTTAAGTGTGCATTTTTCCATCACCTCTCCCATGGTGTCCATTCTTGCTCCAATTACAGAGCCAGCTTTCCTCACTAGTTTGTTTAGTGTCCTTGCATCCTTGCTTCTGATGCTGCCATCCAAGCAGACTGCAGCCTGGAACAGCACGCTTGCCACCACAGAATGATAGCGTTTCACTGCACTGTTAAAAAATAAATAAATAAATATATATATATATATATATATATATATTGTCAAATCACGAAAATATTCCTGCTGCTGGGGTGCCAAAAAAATTTAATTAGAAAAAGGAAATTTTCTAATTTAAGAAAAGGAGTTTTAAAGAGCTTTTAGCCCTGCCCTCTTGTGCTGGTATTACCACCTTTATGACCAACTCTACCCACTGAGATGCAGTCAGGCGTAACGGCACCTGTTATCCCCCTTGGTCTCCCATCCAGTACTATCAAGACATGAACCTGCTTAGCTTCAGAGTTCAGAGAAGATCGGACTGGAAACTGTTTCAACAGCAGATGCTGTAAAATCCATCCATCCATTTTCTGCAGGAACTCAAGAAACCAGCAAAGAAACGCAGACCTCTCTCTTCCCCCAGCCATCTTCTTCAGCCCATCCAGGGGGACACAGGCCAGCTGAGAGATATAATCTCTCCAGCGTGTCCTCGGTCTACCCCGGGCCTCCTTCCCATTAGGAAATGCCCAGAACACCTCACCCAAGAGGCAGAATATTTCCATGATTTTACGAGAATTTTTGTGAATGGTCACGAGCTTTGTATAGTGACTGAAAGAACGCAGTGTTGCCAACTTAGCGACTTTGTTGCTAGATTTAGCGAGGTGGAGTCGTTGAGGTAGTTCGGGCATCTGAGGATGCCTCCTGCTGGAGGAGATAGCTGGGGAGAGAGAGGTCTGAGTTTCTCTGTTTAGGCTGCTGCCCCCGCACCCGGCTATGGATAAGTGTAATAAAATAATACATTTTTCGCCTTGATTTTTCTGGTGGAAGCTTTGTTGTAGCCAGAGATGATACTGACTCCTCTCCACACCTCACGAATGTTGCTGTTTTGTAGATTCCTTTCTATCTTCTTTTTATATTCCACTTTTGCCATTTTCAATCTCTTCTTCAGCTCATGTTGCACCTGTTCGAGCCATTCGTTGTCACCATCTCTAAAAGCTACCTTTTTATGGTTGAGGATTGCCTTTATGTCACCTGTGATCCAGGGTTTGTTATTGTGGAAACAGCGTGCAGTTTTTGTAGGTATGACTGTCTTTACAGAAGTTGATGTTCTCAGTAAAACAATCAACCTGTTCTCATCTGTTTCCAGCAGCACATTCCAATCTGTGCATTCAAAGCAGTCCCCGAGAGCCTCAGTAGCATCAGGTGTCCGTTTCCTGACTGTGAGTTTAGTTGCAGGTTGTCTCTGCGCGCAGGGTTTGTAACATGCCTGCAGAAAAACCAAGTTGTGGTGTGATCTGCTAAGTGGTGGTAAGACAGTAGGTCTGTAAGCTTCTTTGACATTGGCTTACAGCATATTTTCTCTGGTTGGAAGTCAAGAAATTGTGTGACTCCAGTCAGGTGGCAGGAGATAGTCTCCTGAAATCATGAAGAGTGCCTCTGGATGTTTAGTCTGTATCCTATCAACAGTTTCATTGAGAACTTCACATTGAACAACACATCTTCTCCTCAACAGTGAATCCATTCATTCTCTTCTGGTTTTCACACTCACATTCACACCTTTGGGCAATTTAGAATCACCAATTAACCTAACCCCAGTAACTGCATGTATTTGAGAACATGCAAACTCCACACAGAAAGGCCCCCCTGGCCAAGGTGAATTCTAACCCAGACCTTTTTGCTGTGAGGCAACAGTGCTAGCCACTGATGCACATTAATTCAGTTCAGTTTTATTTACATAGCACCAAACAGTCAGCTCAAGCTGTTTTACATTGTAAGGCAAAGACCATACAATAATTACAGGGAAAACCCATCAATCATAATGACCCCCTATGAGTAAGCACTTGGCGACAGTGGGAAGGAAAAACTCCCTTTCAACAGGAAGAAACCTCCAGCAGAACCGGGCTCAGGGAGGGGCAGCCATCTGCTACGACTGGTTGGGGCTGAGGGGAGGGAAGCAGGACAAAAGACATGCTGTGGAAGAGAGCCAGAGATTAATAATAATTAACTGGCCAGTGTTGCCAAGAACTGATTGCAGCTTCTACCATGTGACAGAAATGTTCTTTATGACTCAAAATGAATTGATATCATTCATAAGAGATAATGTTTGAGATATGCTTGAAAGATTATAGGTCAACAAGTCATTTAGAACAATATAAATACCAGCAATAATTTTTTGGGCAAATACCGAAAATCCCTTTTTGGCACAAGCCCGGCTATTCAGATGACAAAACGCTCCACTGCCACTGTGTACAGTGTGGCGGCATGTACATTTTGCGTATATGCAGTGCAGTACACATTCACATTAAAATTCAAATCAGTTTATTGCACCCTATAAATTCTAATATATAGGTATATCTGTTATTTGCAGGGTGTACCCTGCCTCTTGCCCTATGACAGCTGAGATGGGCTCCAGCCCTCCCGCGAGAGAACTCTGCAGATTTACACGTAAAATTAGTGCAATAGTACCACAATAGGAAAATGATTAGTTCTATAACCTGAATATCTATCTGTCTGGAGTCAGTCAGACACAACAGCACTTGTGATCTCCCGTCCAGTACTGCCCTTGCTTAGCTTCCAAACTCAGAGGAGATCAGGCGTGATCGGGCTGAAAACTATTCGACCATGTATGTGAGAAGGAGGATTTTAAATTCTATTCTAGATTTAACAGGGAGCCAGTGAAGAGAAGGCAATGTGGGAGAAATCTGCTCTCTCTTTCTAGTCCCTGTCAGTACTCTAGCCGCAGCATTTTGGATCAGCTGAAGGCTTTTCAGGGCGCTTTTAGGGCAGTGAAGTGCCAGAAGTGCCATGAGAAATCTGACTTTTGTGTGTTCTAGAACATTTATGTATTCTGTGTGCAATTACATTGTTTTGGAATGATTTCCAGTCATTAATTTGCTCATATTTGAAACAAATTTAACATACAGCAATATTTTCTGCTGTGTGCATCTTAGGAAAATGGACAGTGTATCCTGTTCACCATCAGATTGACAGATCAGAGCTAAGTAGGCATCCATATCAGTAGATGTCCCCGTGTCCACTGATGAGACTCACAGCTGCGGCCTTCTCCAATTCTCTCTTTGCATTCTCCTTTTCCTCCTTGGATTTTTCCTCCACCATTTCCTTCAGAGGTTTTCTGGTGAGGATTATGTAGGTTGGGTCCAAGACGCCTGCAAACTTGCTGAAGCCATCATCGTCTACTAAGGAACCACCCATAGGGGCGTATCCTATTTTGACCTCAGGACTTCCAGGTAAGAGTGCCAGGTACTCAGCCCAGGTGTTCCTGTATATGCCAGCCACTTGGTTAAGGCAGCCTGCACCTGGGATATTGCCTGGTGTGGTAGACCCCAGCCTCTATCAATCTTGTGTTTAGAGCTTGTTCCTGTTCTGCCATGATTAGTGCCTCTGTGCTATCCTTCAGCCCAGCTTTGTCCAGCCATTGATAGGATTTTTCTATATCAGCCGCTTCTTCTATCTGCCGGTGGTAAATGCCATGCAGAGGCCTGGCCTTCCATGATGGTTCCTGTTCTTGCTCCTCATCTTTCTCAGGTTTCTGTTGCCTGAGCTACTCACTAAGCATGTGATCAGTTGTGGCCATCTTCCTGATGTACTCATGGATCTTTGTTGTTTCATCTAGGATAGTGGTTCTGACACTCACTAGTCCTGGGCCACCTTCCTTCTGCTTAGCAGACAGTCTCAGGGTGCTGGATTTGGGGTTGAAACCCTCTATGCATGGGAAAGAGCTTTCTTGTCTTGATGCCAGTGGCTTATATCGGCTTCTTTGGCCAGCTTATTATCAGGGGATGACTGGCACGTTGTACGTATTCTTGTTCTTCCCATTCAGCTGACTTTGGCAGATGCAGCTTTCCTAGTGTCCTCTTCATGGTTCCCATTTCCCTGTGGGACTCCAATGTGCTTTCTGGTGGTGCAATCTCCTCAATTCTGACTACCTTCCCACTCTCCCAAATTTGTTTTCAGATAAAATAAACACACACACATAAAAGCAAACAACTACAGACAGCTGCCAATCCCACCTGATTCACCAAAATCAATTCTAAGTATTTGCACGTGGCAGAACACCCTCTCTTCCTTGCTGGCTCCATGTCACTCAGTATGTCACTCACTGGTTTGCTATCTCTTGCACAAAATCACAAACACACCACAAATCCCGCCAATGGGTCACTTCCTTATACAGCACTGAATCAGGTAATGTATAAGGATGAATGGAAATCCAAAGGGATTGGCATCATTTTATGGATGAGAAGGGTGATCTTTGACAGCATGACACATTCTGTGATAAGTTCAGTTGAAGAGTTATAAAACACTCTGCTAATAATTATAAAACACTAACAAAAGCAATCTGAGTCCCTTTGACATCAATGATTGAAGGAGACATTGTGTACGCTAAGATTTCTCCTTGACTGAGACAGCTCTGCACAGCAGGAATCGGCTCTTGTGACAGCAGATGCACAAACATGTTGATCAGAACCGTTGTGCTAAATGAAATTTATCCTAACCTAGTTAAAAGAGATTATATTCTGAAAGAATTTGAGATTGAGGAGGTTAAGGTTATGCAAAAAAAGTATATTTCAGCTAAAGTTAACTTCAAAATCATAAATGAAATGTAACCAACCAATTAATTCCTAAGACTGAAATTTAGTCTAGATGTGCAATTAAATTTGGGATACTTGTTGAGAATTCAAATTTGGACTCAACACCACCACATTATCAGGGTGTTGTTGTTACTGGGGAGAGTTTTTATTCATGAATTTAGATATTTTAAAGCTGAAAGAATTTAAACTCCTGGAAAAGTTTCTAAAACTTACACTTTTTCTGAGATACAAGTCATGACTTGTCTTTTTTTTTTCTCCCCATTTTGTGTTTATTTTCTGTTTTGGGTGTGTTCTTCTCTTTTTTTATGCTCAACCTTGTGTATATAGGTTTCATGAATAACTAGTTAGTGCCTTTTATGACTGTACTGATGTTCTTAATAAAGTAAATTGAAAAAAATAAAAGGGGTGGGGGTACGAAGCAGTGACATAGCGAATGGATCCTCGGACGTCGTTGATCACGTGACTCTGGTCAGCCCGACAGTTCGCCGGAGCTTCCGCCATCACTTCTTATTTGGTTGTAATTCTGCCGGCGTTAAAAAAAAGAAATCTCTTTTGTTTACAGAAAGTGTTAAGTACATTATAACGATGTTCCAAATAAAATTATAAAAAACGTCACGTGTGGCCACACCCACTATCGTATCGCCATGTTCGTGTCCTTACGTCACACCAGGCCTCAAAGCAAGCTTGGGAAGGACACTATCGCTATGGAAAGGACTCCCTGACTGCGGTGGAACTGATCCTTGTATGTACATAAGTTTTGTAATAATTCAAAACTGTGCTTACAGAAGTTTAAAGAACACGAGGGATGAGTTTATTTCGGTGTCAGGCTGTAAAATTAGCTAACGCTACCCGATATTAACGATTAGCGTTAGCTACATTGTGCTAAAATAGCCTCAGTGTGTTAATATGTAGTTAATGCTAACCAGCAATAAAGGTACCCATTGTCTTTATGTAAATGCTGTTTTTAAGCCTTATGACAACACCGGAGCGGGCGAGTGTGTATATTAAACCTAACGATTGTCTTTCACTGTAGTTGGACGTAGCTGTATTTTGCTCTTAGAGCCGCGCAGAAGTCGATTTTTGCTACATTTCGATTTGCTAACCACCAGTGACTAGACGATGTTTCTGTAACGCAGGTGATTCTGGGACCTTGTATTGTCTGAAGTCATCCTGAGACCATGTTGGCACGTCTGTTCAGACTCCACGGGTTGCTGGTGGCATCCCACCCGTGGGAGGTAATAGTGGGGACGCTGGCTTTGACCGTGTGCTTCGTGTCCATGAACAGCCTAGCAGCCAGCCACCGAGTGTGCAAGTGGAACGAATGCCCCAAAGTTGAGGAGGAGGTGAGGCTGGTGTGACACTTGCAGCCAGGGATGATATACTCCTGGAGTTATGTCTGGACACTAATAGGGAGATGTGTGTGCCTGTTTTCTTGCAGAAAATCCACAGCAGTGATGTAATCATTCTGACAGTCACACGCTGTATGGCCATCATTTATATTTATTTCCAGTTCAAGAATCTCAGACAGCTGGGCTCCAAATATATTCTAGGTCAGTATGATGAGATGTTGTAGTTTGTTCAGCACTGGACAGCGGTAAACACTGGTTTGTTTGCTTTTCAGTCAGAGTGAGTACCTAACAGACAAATAGTAAAAATAACACATTTTTCTGTTCCTTCCATTTCTGCAGGTATTGCAGGGTTATTTACAGTGTTTTCCAGCTTTGTCTTCAGTACAGTGGTCATCCACTTCTTTGGGAAGGAGCTCACAGGTCTGAAGTAAGTGTTTCCAGTGCACTCATGTTTACTCAGGGAGAGTGACTATTAAAGTGGTCCGAGACACACATACTTTGAAGACCGCACCCACTGGAGGAAAGACAGTCTCTCACATAATATCCAAGCTGAGGACTGATAAAATACCTTTGGCTGCTTAAATAATAATGAATATATAACTTATTCTCACAAAAACGCACTGTCAGGATCACACAGTTTTTCTGTTTTGGGCGTTCGTTTAAAAAAATGAGTTCCACAGTCTGTTGGTAATGTGTCCCAGACACAGAAGCTTTTAGTTATTTTTTAAAGTTTTCTGCCGGCAGACAGAATGGACAACGAGGTACTTTCATACAATGCAATACAAAGTCAAGAGAGCAGGGAATTGTTTTTCCCCTTTGATGTATTCATAGAGAAAGAATCCCTGTTTTGTGGGACCAAAATGCAGCAAGTCTTCAGGTAACCTAACAAACCATGAAACCAGCCAAGATGATTTACTTGGAAAGTATTCGGTGGTTTCCAGTTAAGTCCAAAATGTGATTGGAATAATCTTTTTATAATATTGTAATTGGTGTCAAAGGGATTCGACTTAATGACTTTCAGTTTATCACTGTGAAATAGGTCTGAAATATTTACACTGAAAGGTTTTAAAATAGAAATGACCCCAGTAAGAGTAGATATGGTAGTAGGGACCTGGGTTAAGAATATGAGAAGGTCCTTGGAGAATTGTCTCCCGTGTTTGTTGTACCTGCTCTGGAATATGAAGAGTTTCTCATTGACTGAGGTTATGCTGTCCTTTCTTCTCTGAGATTGTATTTTATCAGGAGGCTGAGCTCAGAGTGCTTTTTGTTATCAAAAGTTATTTCCACAGTTATTACTTTTTCTGTGTTGAATAGGATTTTTTTTTTTTACAAGTGATTGTTAGTAAGGGGTTTTAACACCCATACATATCAAAACTGCATCAGCTGCGTTGCTAACACAGTGGGCAGTAGCTGTATAAGAGGTGGCTAATATGCTAGTGAGATTGAGTAGTTAAAATAGTTAACAGTAGGTATTCCACATCAGTCCCTGACTGACATTTGTCTCCTCTCCCTTCAGTGAAGCACTGCCGTTCTTCCTCCTGCTTATCGACCTGTCCAGAGCCTGTGCGTTGGCTAAATTCGCCCTCAGCTCAAACTCTCAGGTAACTTCAAACACTGTTGGTCTTACCTTTATGTATGTACTGTAACTTTATTTATATGGCGAATGCTGAAAAAGTGTCTTTAACTAATGAATTGGTCTTCTGTGCTGTGCATAGGAGGAGGTAAGGGAGAACATTTCCCAGGGCATGGCCATCCTGGGCCCAACGTTCACCCTGGATGCTCTGGTTGAGTGTCTGGTTATAGGAATTGGCACCATGTCTGGTAAGGATTGCTACTCTTTCTCTGCCTGTAAACATCAACAGGAATTCTCTCTGTGTTATAAATGTTGTGGTGATGCTTAATTGAGTGGAAAATGAGAAGATGGTTACGTTTTCTGTGGTTTTCCAGGTGTGCCTCAGTTGGAGATCATGTGCTGTTTTGGCTGCATGTCTGTTCTCGCCAATTACTTCGTCTTCATGACGTTCTTCCCTGCATGTGTCTCTCTGGTCCTGGAGGTGAGATGGTCTTGTAACATTTCTGAGAAATGTGCACAGAGAAGAGGAGGAAATAGGTTGCTAGAATGATTTATTTATTTTTTTATGCATGTGCTCCTGCATATTGTGTGTATAGTTGTCAAGGGACAGCCGCGAGGGCCGTCCCATCTGGCAGCTGAGCCACTTCTCCCGTGTGCTTGCTGAGGAAGAGGATAACAAGCCCAATCCTGTGACTCAGAGGGTTAAAATAATAATGGTGAGTTTCCATCGTCTTTGGTGGAGATGTATATTTCGATTTGTCAGCAACCTTGTAGACTGTAAAGCATTTTTAGGTCTGAACGAGGATGCCTGTGTGACGTTATCTTTCAGTCTCTGGGCTTGGCTTTGGTTCACGCTCACACTCGACTGACAGCCGAACATTCAGGTCAAAATCGCACAGTGGAGGGGCCTGTAGCAAAGAGTCTGGACTCTCCTAGCACCATATTGCCTCTTAAGCTCAGCAGGTAAACACTGGAACATTGTAGTTTTTGCCTCAGACATACACTATTTGTGACTGTGGGACAGAGCGGGAAAATGCACACAGTTGTGTGCCCTTCTTAAACAAATGATTAAATAATGCTAATTATAAATTTTGTCTCCTTGCAATACTTTTGTTGTCAATTCACTAATAAATAATGGAGCAGTGTAGTCAGATCCCTGTGGATAAACTCCCAACTCCATGGGATGGGAAAATGCGGGGCTAGTGAGGGGATTTTCCACCAGTGAACTGACTGTGGAATCATCATTCCCTCTGATTATTTTAAAAAAATGTGGGAAACACACTGGATTGTGTTCTTAAGCCTCTTGTTGAATTTGGGCATTATTGATTCCTGTGTGTTGATGTCCACTGACTTTGTCTCTCCCCAGCATCGACCTGGAACAGGTGATAACCCTCGGTCTTGCCCTGCTTCTGGCTATAAAGTATGTCTTCTTTGAGCAAGCAGAAACAGAGTCTTCGCTTTCCCTCAAGAGTCCCATTATAAGCTCCACTCCCAGTTTGAAGCCCTGGCTGGCAGAGGACTGCTGCAGGAGGTCCCTGCCAGCTCTGAAACCCCAGAAGACAAGTAACGGTATCTTGGCAACCAGCCCTACCTCCTCAGCTGCTGCTTCAGACTTGAAACTTTCTCCTGAGGCTGACATAACATTTAGAGTGGAGGGTGAGACTCGTAGTGATTGCTTCTAGCTTTGAGAACATGTGTACTCACTGCTGATAAAGATTCTGATCTAACTACTTGGTTTTTTTTATTTGAATCGTGTGTCTCGTGATTCCTCCGCAGCAGTTGTGGCTCAGAATGAATTTTGTGGTACATGTTCTGGAGGTTCCCCTGATCAGACACAATGTGCTCCTCCGAGTGTTTGTACTTCCGAGCTCCGAACTCTGGAGGAATGTATGGCCATCCTCTCAGATTCTCAGGTAAGTTGCCAGGTTATACCGAAAGCACAATATAAAAATAAATATATTGTGCTGTGTAATGTTCTGTGTTAGTCTGATGCTTAAATTAAAATCAATTTTTTGGATCCTTTCCAGAGAGGTGCCCATCTGCTGAGCGACGCAGAGGTGATGAACCTCGTAAACTCGCGGAAGATTCTGAACTATAAGCTTGAAGCTGTCCTTGAGACTCCAGAGAGGGGCGTGGCCATCAGGAGAGAAATGCTATCATCCAAACTTCCCGTTCCCACTGCCTTGGCTTCTCTGCCTTACAAGGACTACGACTACTCAAAGGTACTGAGAGTCCTGCCAAAGTTTTGTCCTGTTTATTGTTTAAAAAAAACTAAACGGTGACCTCCGGTTGTCTGTTTTTTTAAAATCAGATATGTATTTATATTTTTCACAAATAAAATGTTTTAATGTTTATTTAGTTTGTAAACCTTTAGTTTGTATTGTATTTGCACTCTAGGTGATGGGTACCTGCTGCGAGAATGTCATTGGCTACATGCCTGTGCCAGTAGGAGTGGCTGGCCCTCTTCTGTTGGACAAGAAAGAGTTTTATGTTCCTTTGGCCACCACAGAAGGCTGCCTGGTAGCCAGCACCAACAGAGGATGCAGGGCACTTGGTGTAAGTGTATCTATCATAGATCCAAATAAATAAAGCTGCAGTGTTTGTACAGTCATGGAAAAACTGTAACATGTCATGGAATTTGGAAACGGCATTTGTTTTTGGAAAAATAATCAAAGCATTTTGGAACATTTTGGAACAGTCATGGAAATTTGCTCCACTAATACAGAATAAAAGAGGATGTGGTTCAATCAACATGAGCTGAGAAAACTCTGTATTGAGTAAATAATATGAAAGTGTTTGTGCAGATTAAACACATTCCTGATCTGAAAAACAGCAAGAATTCATAGATGTACAAATTTGTTGACTGCCACGAAATTGGATCATTTCATAATGTGTGACCACTCTTGAATAAGTAATAAAGCCATGCTTTATTACTTATTAGGATGCAGCACATATTGTGGACTGCATATTAAATTTGATAGTTGGAGCATGTGAAAGACAGTGCCTGTACTAAAGGGGATTTTCAGTGCCGTGTATGGGAAAAAATTCCAGACTGCAGAGTACAGGTCGTACACCAAAGATAAACATAAGTGGGAAGCGTTTAAACTGCATTCTTTTGAATGGCCACCAGGTGGCGGCGACTCTGATTGCTAGAAGAAGTCTAGTTAAACACTTTTTTTTTTTTGTTTGTTTTTTGTTTTTTGCTGCTTTCCATTACAGTCAAAACAGAGGTTAAGGCAGGGTATGAATTATGGTGTGGCTACCTTGTGACTGACAGGTTGCTGCTGAATAAGCGTGCGATGTCCCTCCTTTATTCTTTGTTTCAAAACATCAAAGCAGCAATAGTGAAAATTTTTAGAGGATGTAAGGTCAGGAAAATTTTACCCTCATGTGTAATTATTGTATCTAGTTTTAGCGCCTGTTGTATTTCTGTGTGTCCGTGCTCTGTGCTGACAGTGTTTTCTTTCCTGTCCAGCTGAGTGGGGGTTGCAGCAGCAGGATCCTAGCTGACAGCATGACCAGGGGTCCTTTGGTGAGGCTGCCCTCGGCATGCCGTGCCGCAGAGGTCAAAGTCTGGCTCGAGACCTCGGATGGACTTAGCATGATTAAACAGGCATTTGACGAGACCAGCAGGTCAGTAGAAGAGTTCTGAGTGATTGATGGCACTAAGAATGAACATGCCATGTATGTATTGTGTATTTGAAGTGTTTTTGGCACATGAGGCCCCACAGATCATAACGAGTGAGTACTCTTTGTAGGTTTGCTCGTCTGGAGAAGTTGTTGGTGGGCATAGCTGGCAGAAATCTATATATTCGCTTCCAGTCTCAGACGGGCGATGCCATGGGTATGAACATGCTCTCCAAGGTATGAGAAGTCTTCCATAATTCAGTCCTGTTATTTAAATGCTGACTTCAGTGCTGAGTGCTTTTCTATGTCATTGTCTTCTTCAGGGGACTGAGCATGCTCTGCATGTGCTCCAGCAGCAGCATCCAGACGTGGAGGTGCTGTCTGTCAGTGGCAACTTTTGCACTGACAAGAAGCCTGCCGCCATCAACTGGATTCTGGGCCGGGGCAAGTCTGCTGTGTGCGAGGCCACCATTCCTGCTAACGTGGTCAGAGAGGTAAAAACAACTCAAAGCAGCTCCTGACAGGACTCGGGTCACAGCAGCCACAGTTTGCTTTCCCCAGTTTTTGCTTCTGTTTGTAAAACGACCCTTTAATGTTCCTCCAGGTGCTGAAGACCAACACAGCTGCTCTGGTGGACCTGAACATCAACAAGAACTTTGTGGGCTCAGCCATGGCTGGCAGTATAGGCGGCTTTAATTCTCATGCTGCCAACATTGTAGCTGCTATCTACATTTCCTGTGGGCAGGTATTAGAACACTGAAGATATTTGAACCTTAAATTTTTACACAAGTTGGCAAAAAAAAAAAAAAAAAATCCAGATTAGGATAAAAAGGTTTAAATAGTGAAACAGTGTTTGTGGCATAGATTTATGCTCCAGCAATAACAGATGTATGAAAGAACAAAGATTTGTCTGGATTGTGGTTTAGGACCCAGCTCAGACAGTGGGGAGCTCCAACTGCATTACTCAGATGGAGGCTGTCGGTCCAGGTGGGGAGGACCTGTACATCAGTTGCACTATGCCTTCTATAGAGCTCGGCACAGTGGGAGGAGGCACCAACCTGTCGCCACAGCAGGCCTGTCTGCAGGTAGTCCCATCTACATCTAACTTTACTGGAATTTGTTGATGAGTTTTTAGGATTTTTTGTTTTTGTTTTGTCCCCCTAACACAAAAGCTTGTGTACCTTCAGATGCTTGGTGTTACCAGCCCCAACGAGCCAGGTGAGAATGCCCGTCAGCTGGCCCGCATAGTTTGTGCCACTGTGTTGGCAGGAGAGCTCTCCCTGATGGCTGCTCTCGCTGCAGGACACCTCGTCAAGAGCCACATGACCCACAACAGGTGAGATGTTTCATTCTTTAAGGCGAGAGACTAAAGGTCATGGCCTGGTCAGTTTTGAGACTTTGTGCTGTTTTGCTTTTATGCCATGTCGTCTTTCACGCTAACAGAAAGAAAATGTCTGGAAATGCATGTTCTAAGAAGCAAGCTTAACATAACCAGTGTCTCTTTTCCTAATCTGGCTTCACTTACCCGGACTCCTTCAATCAAGCAAAATGGTCACACGATGATGGTTATCCACCATCCGATAGGTCAATCCATTGCTTCCCAATTGGCAGTATCTGACCAATCACAAACATGGACAGGCTGACTGGCAGCAGAGTGGCTAAATTTATGACCAAACTATGATGGAAAAATCCTACAAGGTGGTATTAAAAAGATCTGTAGGCTCTGACACTGACTTCAGTGCTGAGTGCACAATACCATCATCAATATCAGAGCTCTGTTGTGAAGACACAGGAGGATCTGACATGATTACAGTTGTGTATTCCGGTAAATTAATATGCTGTGGCAGTTTTATAGCTGAGAGCAAATTTAGTATACTCACACATAAAAAAATGTAAAATCTGTAATACAAAAAAATGTAACCACCTTCGAAGTTTTCTTATAAGATATCTGTTAAGTTTTGCTCTGTTCACCTTTTAATGATTTCTGATTTGTTTCTGTCTTCTAGATCTAAAACAAACCTGTCGGAGAACACTGCGTGACACCAACACTGATGTTCCGTACTGGTGGGGTTCTAAAAGGAGATCTGAGACGTGGCAGAGTGTTAATGAACAGAGCCAGCGTGCTTGCTTTAATGCGTCGCATCACTGACCGCAAGAATTCTTGGGTTGAAATGTTAAGTTAGTAATTCGTGCCATTTGTGTGCATCTGAACTTTTTAATAGTGTTTGAGAAAACCTGTTATTTGTGGTACTGATCTTGGAGAGAACTGTGAACGACCGACGGTGTTTGGATTGGTAAAATCCACCGTGCTGCACAAGTCACGAGTCCTGCGCCTCTGAGGAGAGGCGAAGCCAAAAGCAAATAGTTTTTTCTGTCATACAGAGGATGGATGGAACGTCTGAATGGTTTTTACATGAAAGCTACAAAATGAGATCTTCACAGTTGTCACTTTTTCCCCCCCCCTTGACAAATGGATCTTTACACTTGCTAAAAGCTTGCTTGAGACAGTATAGTGAGCAGCTTTTGCTCAAGTTTCAAATGTGAATGTTTTTATCAGTGTTGTTGGCTATCACATCCCTCCCTGAGTGAAGGTGCTACTGTATACTGTGTATACTGTAGATTGCCCATGACGGTTAGACTTCTTGCTTCCATGAGTGAAGCAGTTGCCAACGGAAGGGTTTTGATCATGTTTGGTTCAGATTCTTATTAGCTTCTACAAATATGAGGAAAATTGGAAGCCATATTAATTTAACAGACTTTTATGGTACACTGTAATCGCTAGAACTGAATAAGGTGGAAGTAAAAGACTGAGTATAAAGTATCACTGACTGCAGGTCCTGCTCATTTTTAGAAAGCAGTGACACTCAGAAGTGGCCTTACATACGTACGTCTTGGAAATTGAGCCTTAGCCCGTTTTAGATAGAATATTCAATTGTAAATATTATTTAAAAAATAAAAATAAAACTGTTTCTTCCTGACAGCATTTTGTCTTACTTTACACCGGGTTCAACACGAAGCCTGAGATGAAATCTGGGGGAGATTCTACGACAGCAAGACACTTTTGCATTTTAATCAGCACAGTGCATCATTGATCCTAGCTGAATTTTTCCCAGCAGATAAAGCGGCAGTTGTGCCTTATGCAAATTTAAAGTGACTTCTATTCACAAGGGAGCCGCCAGAAGCTCCACACATTTGATTTGGCAGATTTTTTTACACCGGCTGCCCTTCCTCATGTACCCCTAAAGGGATTTGTCTCCCCCTGGAATCAAACCAGAGCTCTTTCACTTGTTAGAAAAATGTGTAAACCGCTGCATTATGGAGCCGACATCAGTTACACACATACACCGTATAAGAGCACGGACATGGCTACGTGACCTCATTTGCTCTTCATATATTCCTCATACTTAGGATGGCTTAAGTGCTGAAAATAAGTTTCCATTCAGAGGATCAATGAAAGAACAAACATGACAAACTAGAGGATGAACTTATTTATTTCTTTTTCAAAGCAGGGCAGAAATGTTGCCATGTTATCACAGTACATCTATAAGTTGATCCCACAACATTAGTATTAACAGATTTACAAAAAAAAAAAAAAGACAAATTACATTCAGCTTTCACAACATACCAAGAACTAAACTTGTATTAGAAATGCCTGCTGTAGGCGATGAGCTTCAGCGTGGTGTTTTTCCACTTGGCTGTGTGGCTGAGCGTCACTGTGTCGCAATCACATCTTTCAGTGAAGAGCCTGAAAATCAAAGGCTTAAGAGTGAAGCCTGAAACAGCTACAAATCTGCCACTGATGCCATCCCAGCTACAAAACCAAAAAAAACAAAAACAAAAACAAAAAAAACTACTTTGTGCTCTCAACAGGTGAAAGTACAATTAAAAATGTACCTGGCAGCAATACTGATGGCTTAGCTTGAAAACTCTCGCCTGGAAACTTGCTAGGTGTTTGTGTGTGCTTGAAAAAAAAATTCAGCCTGTGGTAACTTAAAAATAGCTTTACTGAAATGTCTAACAATGTTTTCCAAGGAAACTAGAGATGCACCTATTGTGAACCAATAACAAATCTGGCCAACAGCCAAGGTTGGCAATATTTTTGTCTTTTTGGGGTTATTTCTTCCCCTTTGTTTAGGGAAATAAATAAACCATTATTAATAAAACAACTGACCTGTTTTAAAGTCGTTCATCTCCTCATAACACTGATGCCAGTGGCCAAAATTTCCCTGTTCTAGAGCATAGTAATACCAGCCGACAGCCAATATCAGCAGATACCCATATATCGGTGCATCCTAAGTCTTAACAGACCTGTCCATGTACAATCAGTCAGATAGAAAATAGATGATACATAGACATTTTAACGGATTCATTTTAGTACTGTAACTGCTCACGTGAAGCACATGTGACAAATCCAGAAATACTGGCAGACAACTTGCGATGGCTTCCGCTAATCCAAAAATAATTCTGACATCTTTGTAATACTTGTTAAAACATCCTGCCAGCTGTCTGTAACGTGCCACGTGGCTTCTTCAAAGTTCAAATAAACATCAGAAAGGGGAGCGTAGCCATGAGGCACTTCACTAGTGATTTCAAAGGGTGTACCAGCAGCACCCTCTCATTCAATCTGGATCTACAGTTTGCTGTAACACTAAGGCATTTGGGCTCAAGTTGCAAAAAATGCTTTGCGGACCTTCAGCAAAAATGCTAGCGGCACTATTAACAATTCATGAAACACTTCAAATATGTTCAGTGACACTATAACATTAACAGTGATGCAAACATAAAGCCACACAGATAATGTACAGGAAGTCTGTCCCTCCTTCAGCACCAATAAGAGGCGTCTTCATCAGAGAGACCGTCATAGGGGTCATGAGTGACTGACAGCCCTCAGGACTTCATACATATAAGAGTACAGTCAGATCAAATCATTTAAGTTGTTTTACAAGGAAACGTTAGCAGCTTAAAGCTGGAAATGTACAATTTATGTAAAATATGAAAAATAAACAGCAACTCAGAGCTAAATATTCAATTTTAATTATCTAACATTTGTTTATTTTTACAACCTTACAGAACATACACACGTTTATATTAACAATTGTCTAAACAGAGACAATCTGATAGGTCAGTCTACTATATGAGCATTAAAGATAGCATGAAGAGCGGCTGCAGGGACAACAACTGTCTGACCCACAGCTGGCTGCATTTATCTCAAGAGATGCATTTGGAAATCCCTCCAGGTTCCGATTATCTACGTTTTAATGACTGCAGTTCAGCATTTTTGAAATGAAATGCTAATAAAGAGATATTATTTCGTATGAATTCCACACAGGGGTCAACATTTCGTCTCACAGATGTTTAAATGCAGAAATCAGGAAGGCCTTTTAACCCCTTCCTGGGAGGAAACTTTGTGGGTTTCCTCTAAATGACAGCAGAGCAGCTCACCCACTTCTGGCCTTACGTCTCCACACTGAAAAGATGTGTTATTTTGCTGCATTTGTGGTCAATAAGTATTCAGTGGTAACACCCCCCCCCCCCCAAAAAAAAACCTTCATGCACACACACACACAAAAAAAAAACCCAGATTAGACCACCTCTGTGCCATGTCTTGCCTGTGTGCATCAGAATAAGATGGGTTTGCCAGCTGTTTTTTCCTGGACGTAGGAGGTGAAGCGTTTGAGGAACTTGGGGTACTCCCTCTTAGCCACGGCCCTGAGCACAGAGGCAGGAGCCCAGCCTCCAGGATTCACTGCACACAAACAAGATACAAAGTTTATTTCCAGCTTCCAGTCTATAGCAAAGAGAGAGAGAGCACTGAGTCATGGCTAACCTCATTTATATTTATAATCAATGATCTAACCTGCCATCATTAGTGAACATAGGTAGCTTTCACTTTAAAGTCATAACATTTGCCTGGTTCTTTATTTAGGCTCGCTGGCTGAAAGCCTGATGCCAAAGAGGTAAAAATATGACCCCAGCGGTCAGATGATGGCAAACAACCTGACACTGAAGGAGATGTTTAAAAATAAAAAGCTTTTACTAAAGACAGAGGGCTGCTCCTCCCTGAGCCAGCTTCTCCTACAGGTCTCTTCCTGTTAAAAGGGAGTTCTTCCTTCCTGCTGTTGCCAAGTACTTGCTCACAGGGGATCATTTGATTGATTGGGGTTCTCACTAATAATAGGGTCTTTACCTTAAAATATAGTCAGGTCCATAAATATTTGGACAATGTATTTTTTTTGCAATGTTGCATCTATACATCAAACAAATATGTGAATGAAGTGCAGACTTTCAGATTTATATCAAGGAGCTTAACAGAAGTATTGCATTAACTGTATTCCCCATTTTCAGAGGCTGATATGTAAATGGACAAACTAACATAATTTTAAATAGAGCCTGACTAATTTTCAATACCAATAATTAGTGATTTAAAAATCCAATATATCGGCCGATACTTTCTTTTAGACACACTAAACATAAATAGATTTTCCTAACATTTAGAGCAGGGGTCTCAAACTCGCGTCCCGCGGGCCGCATCCGGCCACGCCCCCTACTTCCGGTCCGCGATCTGATGTAAA
>JAVDPK010002990.1:0-11451 GCA_034780415.1 Cichlasoma orientale
ATCTATCTATCTATCTATCTATCTATCTATCTATCTATCTATCTATCTATCTATCTATCTATCTATCTATCTAGATGAGAGACTCAGTAAGTGGAGAACTGCTCATTTAGTTTAATGGTGAGACTGAGACCTAAGGGATGTCACAGGAAGGATGAATGAACTGTGTTCAGTGACCCATGAGTGTTACTGTCCTCTGCAGTAACTGTATTTTGTATTGCATTGTTTTACCACCAGTCTCCACTCTCTCCTTGCAGCACTGGTGGACAGCTTTGATCTCCAGATAATTATTTGATCATTATCATTGCTGAGAGGGGCACTGTAGTATCTTTGACGGAATGAACAAAGAACTTGTATGTAAATACCCATAATTAATGCACAATCTTTATTTACTCGCCTTTTATCTTTCTTTGATATTTGCAGACCATCAGCATGCACAGTCGTTAATGTGCTTTTCCTGTTTGAATATTTCAGAAAATCTTTGTCAATTGACCATTATGGATTTTTCTTTCAATACCAGAATGCATGTTTAAAGTCAGTTAATACTTGGTTGAGTAACTATTACGGGATATAGAAATAGGTACTATCTAACAAAGCATTTAACTTTTACTACACAAATATATGGTGTAAGAACTGTTTATTTAAATATACAAAAAAGATTTGTGTTACATAAAGAATTGCTAAGGTTCAGTGAACTATTATAGGTGAATTTGATATGTCGATATATGAACTGAGCGTGCTAGTTATAGTTTAATTAAATAGTGCATGTAGTACATACTACTCTGACTGAACTGATAACCATTTAGACAATCACCATTTTACTCAGGATCACCACAATGGATTAAACAGTTTTCAGCGGTTCAGTGGTAATCCTGCAGACTCACCTGTTATGGATCTTTTTTATCTAAATTGAATGAATGAATGAATGAATGAAATCAAAAGCAACCGGAACCTCTTCAACTATAAGAGTTTGATGGCTACCTGTTGTCTCTCTGATTAGTTTCCACTAACATAATGCTTTTAATTAGATTTTATAGTTTCCATTGTAAGTTTGCTTTTAGTCCCTGAATTGTTTTATATGGCTGCACCTCCTCCTTTAATTCCACAGCTGCTTATCTTGATATGTAAGGCTGTACTAGAATCAAAGGACAGGCTGGATGGTGTAGCTAACAAGAGAGCATGCCGCAAGCTGATTCCCAAAAGATTCATAAACTTGCTACTTGTATACTGTAGAGAGGCTTTTTAGTCTGTGCGCTGAATGCTTAATGTGACACTGATTTATAAAAGCAATTCCATTTAGTTGCTCTTTTTGGTCCTTGGGCTCCTCTGGTGTATCCCCACCACATAATAGAAGCCCCCCTGTGACAAAAACTGTAATGCATTTGCTCTCTTAGTAAAATATTTTTTTAATGCAAGCCAGACATTAGGGGCACAGGGACTATGGGTGAAATCCATCAGCTTCCACACAATACCTTTAAAACCAAGCATGATTTAAAGACATGTTGAATATTTTACGATTTTAAGTTTCCTGGCTGATGAAGAAGCGAGGTCTAGTCTATGCTTGAATTTTACAGCTATACTGAATGTGTTCAAATTGGAACTCCATGGCTGCCTTTCTATTATGTGAATATTAGTTTTCTTAACTTCATGGCGAGTCCATCAGTCTGAGTGGAACATTTTTAGTCCTCTCAGCATGTGATGAAATTTTTTTTCTCCAGGTATTTCAGTATCAAAGTTGGGCCGATCGATACTGATGTGTACCACCATGACGTTTAATTTTGTGAATTGATCCCCGCATAAAAATATCAATACAAAATATTTTCTCTGACTCAGAATTGCTTTATATTTAATGAAAGTAAATAGGTATTTGGGGCTTAAACTAAAAACAAAGAACTGCAGCAAGGGGGTGGGAATTATAATTTTTTCCTAGCTTTCTCATTCACACAGAGACATCCAGAAACAGACAAACAGGCAGAGGTAGCACTAAGTACCTGAATGCTGCTGCTAGCTCAAATGAACATGACAGGTTTTGGGTTATTTGGTTCCATTCACCACACTCAAGTCATATTTTTAGATTTCATTATAGCTTTCCAAAAAAGATAAAACCTGGTCATTTGTGGACTTTAAGGGAATGAACATATTATATATATATATATATATATATATTTTTTTTTTTTTTAAAACATAGGAACTTTTTTTTGCCATTACAAAGGGGGTTCTGCTAAACACATAGTAAAAAAACAAGTGCTAAAAATGGACATGAAGGAACATACTAGAAAAATGTCAATCCCACACTGTCTTAGGCAAGAAAATGACAGCGGAAAAAAAAACCTAAGAGAGGAGAGCAATAATCATTGTTTTCTCCTTCAGAGGAAATGTACTCATATTTCAGTTATATGTTTGGAAGCTATAGCTTGGAAATGCACAATTTCCTCATGTTAGAGCTTAAGAGCTGGCGGAATTTCCTTTGCGGTTCATGTTTTCGTAATTGTGTGCAAGTACTAACTTATTTTTTACTGGTAAAAAAATGGAACGTAAATGCTGCCTGTCCGATAGACAGTATGAGCTCTTTGTGTAATATACTAGCAAAGGAGCTTCTGACAAGTATACCTGCTTATAACTAATAGACCCTTTTGTAAATCAACTGTGAAGTTTTGTAGCTAAGATGTGCAGAAAGGAGAAAAAATGCAGTTGATCACCGGCGCTTGCAATTTAAGTATCTTCTCTCTTTAGCATTGTTTGCATGCCAGTATGGCAACAAGGACCACTTAAGTCCGTCTTGATTAAAATGACAAGTGTGAAATAGAAAGCAGAAAATTACCAAAAATAGTGTTTAAAGTGTTGCAGAATATCTGGTTTTATTGATCGTTTACTCCTCCAGTTTTATAAGTACTTCATGGTGAAAATTTTATACTTTTCGAGTTCTTTTGGGTGGGCGATTTTGATGTCAAAAAGTGTCCTTTCCATTAAATAATCCAAACAGTTCAAATGATATTCATTTCATAGTTGGAATTGCCAAAATAATGCAGTAATGGATTAAGATGGAGTGAGAGTCTGCATCAAACCATCCATAAAATGCATGTTTTCCCCAGAACCTAGCTCACTGGGACACCACCATCTCTGGCTTCAAACAGACTACAAAGCATGTAAATATCCTCCTACTGGTTGACCGGTTAGTGGGAGAAAGCCCACTTTCACTCTGATTGCTCTCTCTGCTACTTGCTCTTGCTGCCTTCACGCAGTCTATATCATACACCAGCTCTTGCTTTCCTTCTGAAGTTGTTATATTCAGGTTTACGTTTTCTTATGGTAACAAAAAATTATAAAGTCCATATTTTAATAGTTAAAAGATTCAACATAAGTTTTAAAAATCCAGCTGATTATGTCAATTTGTCCCTTTAGCTTCCAAATGCACGGTATGCGTCAGATAGTATGTTTTATCTTTATAGTACCAATTGTGTACTTTGTAATAGTTCATTATCACATTGAAGATGTACTTATATAGTCTCGACTAACCTAGTTAATGGAATTATCTGAATAGGGTTCTATTTTGCAAGCATAACAGGCAGTGTGTCTTTCAAAGAGGCAAACGAGAGTCATTGTTCATATAAGCTGGTCACAATGATGTTTAAGACCCATAAAATTTGATTCCCACCAGAATTTGCACTGCACCTCGGAAACATGCCAGCTCTGCACTGCTCACTACCTCATGGTTCCTTCAAAAGATTTTAAACCTTTTATCCACACTGGTATGTTTGTACCTATTTGCATTCCCTTCAAGTTGTGCAATCTTTTAGATTTTCTTTCAGATAAAGAATGTGCACCATTAATCTCCCCTAAACTGATGAGTTCCCTCCCACAATTTTTTAATGCTCCATCGTGCACATCTCTCGGAGTTCCTGGTGGCGCTGGGTTTATCTGCACAGAGACACATGTTCTAACTATTCTTTTGGCTGGATAATATTGGTCCAGTGATTTTTATTTTTTTTGACAGAAACATATAATAATATCTGGCCTGTAATGATAACTACAGTATGTTATCAACATATGATATGATATGAACATTATCAGTAATTTTAGCTGTCCTCAACATTTTCACATTACCTAACATGGTGCCAGAAAAAACACGGGGGTTTTCACCATCACCGTGAGACTTCTGCAAAGCGCCTAATTGTTTATTTCTCTGTATCAGCTCTCTAAATAGAATGATATCTGGGCAAAGAATTCCATGTGCAAGTCATTGTTTACAGTCCAACTATGAGTAGAGATCAATTAAAAACAAGATGGGTTTGGGACTGAATTTTTGGCCATTGCTTAAGATACTGACTTTATACCTTGATGAAGCCAAAGCCTGCTCAAATGTAATTTAAGCAAACAGATACCAGAGAGCTTCAAGCCAGTACCAGCGATTTTGTTCTTTGCCTACAGACTATGCATATTCATGTGCAGATATCAAGTCATAAGAATCAGTACAGAACAAAGGAGTTTTCAGCATATCAATGCAGTTCTGATAAGACTTATGGGAATATGGCCACTTGGTATAACACATTGTATGCTTATTCAGAGATAGCTCATTGGTATGTCATGGCTGTATCCTGCTCGCCTACATTCAGAGGCACAGCACACAGCATGCATTTTTTTTCAGGTATTTTGTCTGCTGGATTAGCTCTGATCTAACAGCAATTACCCTTAGATGTGGAACATAGCAGAGCATGCTCTCCTGAGGTCACTGGTAGGTGACGTGTCTTCAGACTGGTTAAGTGCATTAACAAGGTGAACAATACACACAAACACTGGTTTGCAGCCATTATCTTGTCGCGTTTTGTAGTTGTTTATTCATTAGGTCCCTATATGCATTCAAGGGAATGTTCCTCATCATCGTTTTAGTAAGTGTTTGTTTATTTTTTTTAAAGTTGAGTTTATTTCATCTCAAAGCAGAAGACAACACAAATTGCATTTGAATTAAAAAAAGTGTTGATAGCTTACACTCACGAAGATAAATTTTCCTTCCATCTGTTTAACAGTATAACACATTCAGAGGAAGAGAAAAAAAACATGTCATATGTGTGGTTGTAATGTTAATTTCACCTCTTTAAATAAATTAATCACACATTGTGGAGACAGGGAGAAAAACAGTGAGATCTGTAGCCAATTAGAGACATTATAATGGGTGAATTCCAAAGGGAGGCGGATTCACACTGTATGCAAAGTTCTTCCTCTAGAGACGACTTTATTTTTTTAATTTTTTAATTTTTATGTAAGGCACTTTTTGGACTTCCTACACAAAGTAACAGTCATAAATCTAGTCATCCATGTAGATATCTCATGCTCCTTTCTAATTGTAATAACGTTGTAGCCTACTAATCTCATCTCGCAATATGAAAAGTAAACAACAGTTCCCAATAGAAGCTAACTGGGTAAGGTAGACATAAAACTATAATTAATTCAACAAGCAATTTTGATGACACTACACTGTATGACTAAAGTTATTTAGCAATGCTTGTAGTATTTTGGTGTTCACTTTGAAGGCAGTCCCTGCGCCCTTGTGTTCCAGATTTCATATAAAACACCTAGCGGGTCGGGGGTTTTGTCATACCTGCATCTGTGCAAGTCATTATCAGAGCCAGTCAACAAATGCGTGTATCAACCAATGGAACCATTTGGTAACTCCAAAAGGTTCCATTGGTTGATACACACTGAAGGCTGCTTTAGCAGATCATCGACCGCTAAATCTATCTGCTGTTTTGCTTACAAAGAGTTAGGTGGTGTACTCATTTCTAGTGCTGTTTCTGCTCAGTTCATCAATTCATTCTAAGTATCTGCTAGGATTTGTTCTTACTTGTTTCATAAAGAAACCTGAAATCTCCTTTTGCATGGACAGTTCCTTGTCTAATTGTGTTTTTACTTGTACCAAGTGTGGTTACCATGCTGTGATCTGGGACATTATGGAATCCATAATAAGAAACCTTCAGTACTAGTCATAAGTTTGGATGTCCAAACCTTTTACTAATATTGTATAATCAATATGAAACACTTGCTGAAATCAAAATATTACATGATGGTGAAAAGTAACCAAAAATAAAATTATCTTTACTTGTAGACATCCAGATTCTCTAACATCCACCACGGGTGTTTCAGCACCCTCAGTTTTCCAGCTTCCTGTGGCCTTGTCTTTAGCACCTATTAATTAATTATTTCTTTATTTCACTTTTGAAGTAAATGCATTACTAAAGCATTATTTCTATACTTTGGAGGATTGATTTGATAAAAAAATGTCAATGGACAATGGGATAACAAAGTTGCAATAGATCACAATAAATAGCCTTACCTCATTTAAATTTGGATTATCCCCCATTCAAGACCATCTACTCATGCACCTCTGGACCATTTTCAGCACAGCATCTATTTTTAGATGTCTCAGTGGAAAAAAAATAATTCTGCATTTTCAGTGGGCTCTATGCCAGCATATGCTTTCACTCTGGCATGTTCCACACTTCAGATTATTTCCACTGACTACCACACTAACAGTCTCAACCCCAATTTGTCCTGTGCGCAAGTTCCATGAGGAGATGGTCTTGAATGGGAGATCAGCTAAATTTATATCAGGTACAATTTTTAATTTTATAGTTTGTGCCCCTAATTCGTTGATCATACCTCCTGTTTGAATAACATTTTACTTTATGAGTTATTGATCTGGGAAGTTTGAAACTGCAAATATCCTTCCAATTAAATAGCACTTGGAGAGCACTTTATACCTCAGGGAGGAAATAAAAGGTCTATTGTTGCTTCTCCCTGCACTGTTATCTCATATGCACAGATAATGCAAATAATAAAAGAACGCACACAAATGAATAAAAAAAAAAAACGTGCAAATAAATCAACATTTTGTCAGTGGAATGAAACATGGGCTCAAAATATACATATTCTTTTCCTCTTTGGCTTTCCTCTTTCTGTAATTTTGTCTACTTTTATGTGTGTTGCAAATTGTTGGGCTCTCAGTGCTTTTAGCAATAATATACAGAACCATTAGTTGTGCTTAGATGTGTCAATACCACTACAACCAAGACACACATTTTAAATTATAAACCAAATTTAGCCCCATTTTCAAACTGAACATCAGTATTACCTGTGTAGCAGTTATGTATCATTTTATTATTAATGACATATATAGAAATTTTGCAGATTTAGACAAGACATCATAAATTCCTTTGTGCCGTGTGTGTCTTTCACTCAGTGTGATCACTGTTCCGAAACATGACCGCAATCAGGACAAATGCACTATTAACTCTGTAATGAGACAGCTCAACAAACAAAATTAATGGGACCATTCAAAATGGCAATCTCCAGCTCTCAACACTTAGTTAGGCGTGTAAGTATGGATGTCAGAGTCAGGCATAGCTAAAGAGAAAGAGTCCCACTGGGGAATTATTATTTTGATCCAACCTTCCAGGCAGTGCCGTTAGTTAATACTTTTAAAACTTAGAACTTAAAGTGTTTATTAAAAAATTCCCCCTCAAGCTGGCAACATTGCCAAATAATTGGACTGTGTCTCATGTACAGTCAGAAGGACACTGATATATAATCCCAATCCATAAATCAACAATCAAAATATAGTCAAAGATAAGGTATTGAGCCAGCAATTTGAACATACAACTTTATATTAAAAGTCAGTGACCTACTGTGGATCTACAGTTATTTATGATAATTGTTCTTCTTTATTTGGCACTTGTTTCTACAATTTTGAGCTGTTGAATGTTGTTAGAGCCAGATAATTCAACATTAATAAACTCTCTGACAACCCAGTGATGGATTTATTCCTTAGGTCTTTCACTATTCCATCCACTGATCTAATGGGATTTGCCAGGCTGACTATTATGATGAAGTAGGCAAATGATTGTCAGAATGTTGCCTCTCATCGGTCATATTAATTGCATTTATATGTCATTATTACGGTCTCCTAATGGATGATAGCTGCTTAGAGGCGGGCACTCTTCTCCTTAACCTAATTAAGTTTGAGTCAGGTTTTTTTTTTCCTCTCCATGCAAATTGCAACATGAGTGCTATGTTTTCTAATGTCTTCAAAAAAAAAAAAAAAGCTTCCTTTCTCTACTTAATGTTATTTGTCAGTGGATTTGAACAGCCTTCTTAGTTTCCAACCTATTGATCCACTGACTGTTAAAGGTTACATGGCTTAAGAAAGTCAACATCTAATATACAGGGATCAAAACAAACATATTTTTAGGGTATTGATTTTTTTTCCACTGCAGTGATGCCTCCCAGACAGAAGCAGACGAAAGAAGAATGCTTGTTTTTTGTTTGGTTTTTTTTTTACTCTTTTTAAGTCATTTTGGTTATGCTGAGCTATCAATGAGACAACACACATTTATATAATAGATGTTATGATCTTATGTGGCAAAACTACACACATTTGTCATTTAAGTAGATGTACAGATACTTCTGTTAAAATACCCTGGTAAAAGTTGAAGTACTGATTCAACTTCAACTTCACTCAAGTAAAAGGGAATGCAAACTTTATTTCAAATTAAAGTCTAATTCTAATGAATGTACTAATTTTGATCATCTGTTATATAGAACAAAGTAGAGAAAAACAAAGGAAATTAAAAGAAAAAAAATATTTACTGCTGCCTACATTGTAAATGGGTGACTTTGCCTTCACACCTAAACAGGAAAATGAGTATAGTCAGGGTTAAAGTGGGATTTGGCAGGTGCAGGGAACCCTAAGATCAGTTGCAGTGGTGCAGTGTGGGGAAAATAATTACTTAGAAATAAGTAACAATAGTTTCTATTGTGAGTTTCAGTAGATTGTGTTTGTGTACAGGTTGTGAACAGCTGACAGCCGCAGAATTCAGTGCGATATTAGGAGACAGTATAAAGTTAGCATAGATGTGGAATTCATCAGCTTGAATTTAAACTGATCTGTTACACTGTTACACTGACTATGAGCACCACAGTTGTTCTGCACCAGTCCAACAGTAATACAAAATAACCTGTTAGTATTTCCATACAACCTTTGAATAACACAGTTATTGTACTTAAATTTGTTTTGCAGAAACTTAATTCAGTAATACAACAGAAATAGGTCCAATATCTGTTAAAATAATCTAAAATTAATTAGAAAATGTAAGTTATAAATATCCAGTTTATCAAGTGTCACTGCTGTTCTGTCTTTCTTACATCTTTCTCCATCTCTGAGGGTGGTTATCTCTCATTCTTTTCTCTCCCTGAGAAATACAGCAGCTGTACATTTAGCTGGCAGGCACGTGTGACGGACTGCACAGGAACAGTTTGTGTGTTTGCTGATATTTGCTGAGCTGTTAGAAACTTTTAAAATTGCCTGCCGCTTAGAAAAACATTACTGCTTATATGCTCACTCCTCATTTGCAGCAGTAGCTAGATGCTGAAGGACTGCGACCACAACTTATCAATATCTGCACCAAAAAATGCCTTTCCAGATGTTCGGCCCGCTTTAACCCCTGAGCATAGTGCTACAAATGATGCATAAATTATATGTTTCTTCCCTTTTTCATCTTGTCACTTGCAATAAGCACCAGTGATGGATATAACAACAGGATTGTTTGTATGCATTATCGTTCCCTCCATTTAGGTTCAAATCAGTTTAATGTTTGATGGCCCGCGGTGACAAATGTCCTAAACCTAAAGTAAGAAGCCTGTTTTGAAAATGTAAAAGTTATCAGAAAAATAAATACTCAATTAAAGTACAGATACAGTGGGGGGGAAATAATTATTTGATCCCCTGCTGATGAGCAAAAGAACAGAGTCTCATTTTTATGGTAGTTTTATTTTAATGGTGAAAGATGATACTGTAAACACGAAAGATCCAGAAAAAAAATACAAAAGTTATAAATTGATTTGCATGTCATTGAGTGAAATAAATATCTGATAACAAGACAGCCAGAATTCTGTCTCCAACAGATTGGCTGTCAATCAATCAAACAATTAGTGATATTTTTGATCTCAACTCATTATGCGTATAAAGCACACAGAATCAGTTTCTTCCATTGCAACCTCAACCACCATGGGCAAGACCAAGCAGCTGTCAAAGGACATCAGGGAGGAGATTGTAGACCTGCACAAGACTGAAATGGACTACGAGATGATCAGCAAGAAGCTTGGTGAACAGGTTACAACTGCTGTCTGGAGCTCCATGCAAAATCTTGCCTCATGGGGTGAGGATGAGCATGAGAAAGGTGGTGGAGCAGCCCAAAACTACGCAGGAGGAGCTTGTTAATGATCTGAAGGCAGTTGGGACCACAGTCAAGAAGAACATCACTGGTAGCACACTCCCAGTGCCTGCAAGGTCCCACTGCTGAAGAAGGCACATGTAGAGAACATTTAAATGATTCAGAGAAGGCTTGGGAGAAAATTATGTCAGATGAAACCAAAATCAAGCTTCTGGCATCAACTCGACCCGCCATGTTCAGAGGAAGAGAAATGCTGAGTATGATCCAATGAATGCAATCACCACAGTCAAGCACAGACAAGAACATCTCTTCAATGAGAACCTCCTTCCCTCAGCAAGAACACTGAAGATGGGCTGTGAACGGGTTTTCCAGTGTGACGATGACACAAAACATAACACTAAGGCAACAAAGGAGTGGCTAAAGAAGAAGCACAGTGAGGTCATGGAGTGACCTAGACAGTCTCCAGACCTCATCTGTGGAGGGAGCTGAAGCTTTGAATTGCCAGGCAGCAGCCGAGAAACCTAAAGGGAGTTTCTGTAAAGAAGAGTGGGCCAAAATCCCTCCCGAGATGTGTGCAAACCTGGTGACCAGCTATTATTTAGGGCTGCAGCTATTGATCATTTTAGTAATCAAGAAGTCTACTGATTAATCCAACGATATAATCGAGTAATCGGATAAGAAATACATTTGTCTTATTAATGAGCAACAGTAAATATTCAAAAGAGAAAAACACAGGTCTTTTAAAATAAACTGCTCATTGCAGTTTCTAAAATGTAAAGCAGCGTTTTAATAGTTTAACTGCATACAATATAGAATTAAACCCTTTCATTATGCTTACGTGCCACATTAAAATCTGATATTTTGAAGAAAACTTTTTCTTAAATGCAAAAATAAATAAGGTATGCATACAACCTAAAATAAAGCATGAAATAAAATAGCCTTTACTCTGTCATCCTGGAAGGCTTTCTTGTATTAGTAGGAGAAAAAAAAAAGAGTTCTGACAGTATTGTATCTCCTGGATGAGGTGGATTTGGAGTGCGTTCATTTTTTGTGCGTGCTTGCGTGCGTGTATGTGTGTGTTTGTGCTCGTGAATGAGTGAGTGTGTGTCTGTATGGCTACGTTCACACTGCAGCCTGAAGTGACCCAATTCCGATTTTTTGCCCTCATGCGACCTGTATCCGATCTTTTCATGACGGTCTGAACAACACAGATCCGATTTTTTCCAATGCG